>WOFM01000428.1:363462-540282 GCA_011428145.1 Ericerus pela
CATTCTGGTGTAAGTTTGGTTATAACTTATCGATACGAATTAACATCGTATGTTGGTCAGCATATACGAATTTTTTATTTTAATTTTTATACTAAATGTTTGGCTTCCACCTTTTGCTACCATGTTATATTGTAGTATACACTAAGGAGATTATTTTATTTACGTAAAATAAATCATAAGTAGGTAGCTCCGGGCACCTATGACTTTGAAATGACCTTTAGTCAAGGTGACCTAAACATTCTTGACACTCTGTTCCAATTAGGTCATCACTGAAGGACTATTTTTTTGAAATTTTTTTATTAATATGATATTTTTGGTGGTATTGTTTAGGTGAATTTTTTGGGGTACTGAATTGGCACGAGAGGAGTGTTGAGTGTTCCCTAGGAGGGGGGTTTAGATTTTCAAAAGTGTGTATTTTTCATTTATGTGCGATGTGTTTTTGGGCTATTGCTTTTTGTGACGATATGGTTTTAGGGTCGATTTGAAAGAGTTGAATTATGATCGAGTATGGGGGTTTTGTATGGTGGTTTCGAGGGTTCGAAAGTATGTGTAAATTTATATGCATGGGTGATGTATTTTTCTGTACTACACTCATCACCCTTTTATTCCCATGTACAAACAAAATAATTCATCCCAAACAAACCAATTGTGGTATGCCAGGGGGGCCTACTGAGGACCCACCACCCAACAGATTGCACATTATTTTTTTATAAAAATCCACGGCCACGGCTGAAAGACACGAATCGAATCCCATTTGCAAAGGGAGGCAACTCCAAAATGTTGCCCCCCAACCGGCTCAGCCTACCAGAATTTGTGGACACGATGTCAGTGTGGAACGACTATATTTTTTACATCTGCGTACCTCGGAAATCCATGGAAATGTACTTACATGCTGCCATTCTGCTTCAGATCATTGCCTTTTAATAATTTAACACATCATTTCAAAAATAACAAAATATAATGACCATGGAAAAGTAAAGAAAATATAAAACATGTTGCTCCTTGAGCTTCAGAAAAATGACTGTAAATATCAGATTCTCCCTCCGAGATTTCGAACAGAATAAAATGAAAGATAAGAAAGAACATTATGTATAGAATATTATAGAAAATTCGGCGAGAAAAATATGAAGAAAAGAAATATATATATATATATATGCCTGGTTTTAAGATAAGAAAGATGAATGAAATGAAAGAACCCAAAAGACGAAACATGAAAAAATCATGCAAAATTTAGAAAATTTGTGAATGCAAGCAGAGAGATGATCGAAATATTAGAGGTGAATGACTGTGAACATAAGAGAAAGAGAGAAAAAAAATACATGAGTAGAAGACAGAAAAATGAGATAAGGAAAATGTAAGAAGAATGAAAGTGGACATGAAAAAACCACGGCAAGTTATTATAAGCAATTATTATTTTTATTGAAAATTGGCCGAAAAAGAATTAATTATTATTTTATGAAATTCGAAAAATAGGGGTGGTAGCCTCATGCGTCATTCCCCTCCTAGACCACGTCAGTTTTCGAGAAAAAAGACGAGGGCTAAAAAGAAGCGTCAGCAATTGGCTATTACAGGAAATTAGGTTATTGATATAATTTAAATTTTGATCTCGGAGGGGTAAAAGATAAATAAACAAATAATTTAAACAAAGTCTACCTGGTAGAACCAAGGTCAAGAAAAGAAAGTATCGAGTAACATGAAATCGATAATATAATAATAAATCAAAATTGATTTGGAAACTTCCCAAAACAGGGGTAGAAGTTTCACAGAAAAAAGACATATCCGGGTAAAATAGAAACAAAACAAAAAATACAAAATAAAAGGAACAAGCCATGCAGGAACAGACCGAGGGTTTAGGTAAGAGAGTCCGTGGTAGTGTGAATCAAAAAAGGGGAAAAAGGGGTGAATAACCCGCAAGTTCCACGGAACAGACCTACGAAAGATCAGGCCAGAGCTCATCCTCCGTAATAGGGCTGATATTGATGATGTCCAGCTGAGGGATTTCCACCCTGACCACCATGGTTCAATCGTACATATTCACAGGGGAGACTCTCCCCTCTTATGAAAATTGTCCCATAGTTTTGTCCAGGGGGAATCTTCACCTGGACATCGTGTAAACGGGTGAAATCCTGCCCTAGGTTGATCGAATCACAGAGATTTGTGACAATCCCAACTTCCACGGAAACCATGCGTCCAGAGGGCAGATAGAGACTCATCGGCAACATCGAATCAAACCAATAGGGCTCGTATTGACTGCCTTGGGCGCAGAAGCGGTTGCTGAGGTCGGTTCCACGGGCCTATTTTTTAAGATGGTTTTGACTGAGTTGGTCTTAGGGTGCTTGCACACCAATGGGTTTAAACTCCTAGGAGCCCCATCTTTGGCCCGTGGAATTTCAGTCCGATCGGACGACACTCCAGCCTGCCCCGCCATAGGCTGCACACGCGGAACACCCACCATCACCTTTGAATCTCCCGGTGCTTTTGACAAAATCGGAGCAGTGGAAGATTTTCCAGGTTTGATCCTTGGATCCACCAGCCTGTTTCCCTCAAGGGTTGGTTTTTTATCGCTCTTCGCAATATCTCCCCTCTTAGAGCCGGATGGCCAATCTTTTGGTTCCACACAGTCGGGTGTGAACAAAGGTAAAATTTTTAGTGCCACGGTTACTCCCTTACCTGTCTTCTCACATTCCTCTTCCACATCTGGAGATTGTAGTGGAGACGTGCACAAGTTGATGATATCGTAGGTGCTGGAAGACGTCACCGGTGATTTCCTCGACTCAAACCTCGGCTGCCTGGCTCCCACGACCACCCTGGTTGAGTCGTTGGTGGATGTTGTTGAGTCTGAGTCGGTAAATCCAAGATGTCTCACCAACTCGGACTCCAGTGTGACCCACAGAATGTCGAAGGTTGGTCGTGGGTTTTTGGTTCTCGGCGCTGAGTATGTGGTAGTTTTAATCTTCCTGCAGAACGCCCTGCCTCGCTCCTTCCCCTCTCTCATCTTTTTTGTTTTTAGCGTCCGCAGTTTCAAGCAAGAGCAAAGTTTGCTCTTCCGCTCTGTCGAATTGGGTTCAACTTTGATATCTTCTGACGACCTAAATAAAACCACGGAGGGGGGTAAAGAGAAAAAGGATTTTTCAGGATTAATTTCGGGCGAACAAGAAAGTGAGTTTATGGCATTAATGTTCAGGAAATTTTCATACTAATTTTCATTCAGGAAAATGCTGAGTGTTTCTTCCACGGGCGACAAATCTTCCACGACAGACGCAAAGAAATTGTCCGAACGTTCGTTTGCGTTCGTATTTTCATCTGCCGTTGGTATCCTGGTTATGTTTTCCATAAGGTCGGTTGTTGACCCGCAGTGTGGAGTTTTTTTGTAACCAAGATCAGCCACCTCGACAATTTTCTCGGTCACCACGGATTCTCGAGCTGTTTTAACATTTTTTGCAGGAAGAAAATTTAATAAATTGTCCGTGGAAGGAGATTTTTCAAAATTATTATTTTTATTATTTTTACCTTCCCACGGACTAGTCTCGAAAGGATTGGTCAATTTTTTGACTGACGAGTCTATGTCAGATGACGAGGAGAGATCAAGAGGTTGAGGAAAACTTTCCCCTCCTCGGTTTTCCAATCCTCATCCCCACATTGGAGGTCAAATCTATGACCTCCCCACGGACTGGTGTCGAGAGCAAGGGTTTCGGCTCAACCTTAGGAGAGCCTCCGTCTTCCACGGTGCTACAGATTTCTCTAATCGCATCAACGATCTCCGTGGAAGCTTCGGCATCTAAAGAATTTTTATTTATTTTATAAAATGCACAAGCCACGGAAATATTTTCAAATTTTTGACTTTTATTACCTCTTTTGGTCGAATTGTGTTTCCACGTGGGATAACTGATTGGCGACCCTGTTGGCTGTTTCGGGGGTTGAGGTGGAGACAGAACCGGTACCATGGGGCTGGCCATCAGAGAATTGGTCAAGTCGACTGTATCCTCTGCGGGTAGTTCCAAGATGGAAACCAACACCTCCGCTGTGGAATCAACCCCCTTGCAAATTAAACTCAAGAGCTCGTTGAGGCGGGCTTTGTATTTAAGTAGTTTTGCGCGCCTCACCAGACGAGCTTGGGGCCAAAGGGCAAGGACTGAGGCTGGTCGAGCCTCACGACAAAGTCCTTCCACAATTGTCTCGACCACACACTCGATGGATTCGATTTCAATTGCAATTGGATCCATGCTGATAAGAAAAAAATTTTTTTTATTATTATTATTTTACATTTTTGAATTTTTTAAGCCTTATTTTTATACACGAAAAGAGGAAAAAAAGCAAAAATGAGAGAAAAGTGAAAACAAAAAAGGAAATATGTGCAAAGGAGATGATTAAAGAAGACCTTACCTTGTATCGATTGTGTATTCGAGGATTTTGAAAAAGTTGAAATTCGAGATATGGTCCTGAAACACGCGCCTTAACCACGAGGTCAGGAAAATTTTCGAAATTCAAAAAATGAAAAACGTACTTTCGAAAATAAAACCTTCAAGAGCACACACGAGCCACGGCAGATGCACAGAAAACAAAGTCAAAATACAAAAATAAAAGAAAAAGGAGGAAAATGTTGAAAAAATGTTAAGGAGATATTGAAAATTCGAGAGTAGTAGAAATCAATGCTCACACTACACACGATAGAATGAAAGTGAATGTGATTTCAAAAAGTCCAGCATTTGTCTGAGCGTTGAGTTTCAACATGAATATTATAAGATAAGAAAGAAGACGATCCGTTGATTTGCATGGTGAGGAGGGTGGGTGAGGTGTAATGATAAGTTATTTTATTTTATTCCTTCCATTCACACACGCACACACACACACACACGCACACACACACACACACATGCACACTCTGCCAATTCTCATACCTATTTCTAAAGACTTTTGAAAAACTATGCTCAAATCTTGCTTAATTTGTACCACGGCTCATATTTTTAAACTTTCATCCGTTATTAATGGCGCTGTTCCACGGCAGTGAAAAAATGCCGGTAATTTGGAGCGTTTTGAGCGCGTTTTTCTTGTAATTCTTCCGTGAAATTCAAACATCACGGTGATGTGATAGTTTGTGTTGCGCCATCTGTGTGGAAGCGCTTCACGTTTTTTGTGTGTTAATGGATTTTTTGTAAAGTTTTTCGCGGGTACAAGTTAAGGGAGTTTTAGGCGTGTGCCCATTTCCACGTAGTTGTCTAATTTCGCTGATTTATTTCAAGTCCAGAAAAATTTGTTATTTTATTATTTTTTATTTTGATTTTATTGTTTCATTTTAATATTTAATATTATTTAAATGTTGGACATCGAACGCTCCATCTTCTAAATTTTCTAATAAATACGAATTTTTTCTTTTTCTTCAATTACTACAAATGGTCCATGGTACAAAGGGGCTAATTTTTTCGCAAATTTCTTTTCTTTTGATGAATAGTGATGTGTCCTAACATACACCAAATCCCCCTTTTTTAATTTTGTAGGTCTGGGATGGGATTTTTTGAAATACCTTTTTCTTTGCGAAAGCCTTTTTTCTATTTTTTCTCGGGCCATTTCCAGCAATTTGTCATATTTCTTTTGGGATATTTTCATGGATGCTGGGTTTTTCTTTCAGTTGTAATGCAATCGGAGGAATCCCAGTCACAATGTGTTCCATGGTATTGATCTTGCGTTCAACTTCACTGATCAGACCTGGCCAGGATGAGTGTTTTTCTTTTTCCTCAAGGTGAATTCTCATACATTTAGCCAAGGTCTGCATTACCCGTTCTGCTGGATTTGATGCAGGGCGGTAGACTGAAGTGAATCGTATTTCAGTACCCTGGTTTTTCCAATGATCGACCCATTTTGCAGAAGCAAATTGGGGACCATTGTCGAACAATATGCATTTCGGTTTACCAAACTCCTCGGCGTATTTTTCCATGCGTTTTATGGTCGTGGAAGTATCCATTGCTTTTACTGGATAAAGTTTTACAAACTTGGTGAACACATCCAGCACAACAAGTATTTTTTCCACAGATCCACGGCCACGGGGAAGAGGTCTAAAGTAGTCTACTGCAACAAGTTCACCTTTTGATTTTGCTACTACATTTTTCATTTCCCCATAAGGCATGTATCTGGCTCGTTTGCAAGTGTTGCATTTTTTACAATTTTTGATGTGATTTATGACATCACCCTTGCAACCGGGCCAGTCGAAAAATCGCTGAATTATGGTGGTGGTTTTATTTATCCCTGGGTGTTGGGCGTCTTCGTGATAATAATGACGCACTGTTCACGTTTAGGTATGGGCAGGTATATTCTTTATTTTACCATCTCGACCCTCGATGTAGCTGATTCCATCTTCCACGGTCACTTTCCTCGGATTCTGATATTTCCGTGCCAAGGAAATTTCTGGGTCCATTTTTTGAAGGTCCGGAATTTCCCTGTATCATTTTGTGAAGTTTCGGGAAGTGATCGAGGTGTCGGGATTTAAAGGTTTAATCATGCTGATGGTCATTTCTGGGGCCTGTACCATGGTTGTAGGGATTGTAAAATTATCCTCAGCACAGATATAGGCCTTGTGGTAGCGGGAAAGCGTGTCCACAATCTCATTTTTCACACCTGCGACATGATTAATGCCTTTGATGTTAAAATTTTCCAAGGTTGTTATCCATTGAGCTACCCTTGGCGTGCAATACCTTTTTTCATTTCTGAGCATCACTTAGCTCTGATGGTCTGTGAAAACTATCACTGGATAGCCAAGGAGGTAGAAATAACACTTTTTTAATGTGTATATAATAGCTAAGAGCTCACGCTCATAGGTCATGTAATTCATCTCTGCCTTTGGAGAGAAGACGGCTTACCATGCTAATGATCCTTGGAGTTCCGTCATCTTCGAGTTGGTAAATAAAACCACCAACACCATACCCAGACGCGTTGGCTATGATGAAAAAAGTCCTATCAAATTTGGGATGTGCTTTCAGAAGCTGACGGGAAATTTCTTTCTTCAAACAATTGGATGCAATTTTTCATTCCACGGACCATTTGAATGGAACCTTTCCACAGAGACGGTATAGGGGTTTTCCTATTTCGGCACAATGAGGGATGAAGCCACGGTAGAAGTTCACAATGCCTAAAAACGACTGAACGGCCTTCTGATTTTTAGGTGTTGGAAAATTCTTGATGACCTTGGCGCATTCGTTTAAGGGTTTAATACCCTCCTTCCCAATATAGTGTCCGACAAATTTCACAGACTCTTCAAAAAAGAAGCACTTTTCTTCGTTGAGTGTCATACCAGCATCCCTAATCTTTGTGAAGATTATTAGGAGATGTTTGAGGTGTTCCTCTCTGGTTTTCGTGTGTACAAGGACATCATTAACGTAGGCAGCTACAAATTCCTCGGTTTCTTTTAATACTTGCCTGATTGCAGACAGAAATGCCTGCATACTGTCCTTGGTCCCAAATGGTATTCGAGTAAACTTGTACGAGACTCCCTCAAAGACAAACACACAGTATTGGGAGGATTCTTCATCCAGCAAGATCTGCAAAGGGACAAAAAGTATTGTGCCCCGGCAAATTGTGTTTTCAGATTTTCTATCCTTGGTACTTCATCTCCTTGGGTTTTGAGATATTGATTTAATTGTCGGAAGTCACCACAGGGTCTTAAAGTCCCGTCCTTTTTGGGGATTGTGACGAGTGGTATGTGGTAAGACGATTTTGAGAGTCTAATTATCCTACGTTTATAATATTCGAATATTTTCGACATAATCTTCTCTCATTTGTGCCTTGGAACCGGATATGTTTTGCACATCGTGGGTTTGTATTCAGGGTTGACCTTGAGATGGTGTTTGTAGAGGTTACATGCTCCAGGCTTGGGTCTAAATATGTGGTCAAACTCATCCCTTATTTTCTAGAAATCAGGATCATATTTTGGTTTTGTTTCAATCCGCTCGTTTAGTTTTTCCACAGAGACCTTTGCACATATCGGAGCAAGATTCTTCAAGGTTATTTCTCTCAGATCCATGGTCTCAAATCCTGAATCACACTCCACGGTTTCGTTTTCTTCGTCATTTGTTAATGTAACTATTATTGCCTCCATACAATTCTTGTTCGTTTCATCGGTTAACTCGACTTCCAAGAATTCCTTTGTTTCTGGATTTTCCACCCCAAGGCTGGAGTTCAACTTCTCCCCAAGGTGGGTGTTTGAAAAACCGATTTGCTTGATTTTTGTTGTTGAGAGGTGCCATGGATACGATCTTGCAGATTATAGATCGATTTTAATTTTTCTTTTTCTTTTAGATCTTCTTCTTCATTTTCTATCAAGGCTACTGGACAGTCCCTCAAATAATTTAATGGGTTGTGGACTTTTTTACTCGTTACCAGATCTTTGATTCTATCATATGTGTAGATTGGCAGAATGTGATTTGCTCCATCAGGTGTGGTGATAGCCAGGCCTTCCCTTGTTCCAAATCCAATCGCTGAATGATACTGCTGCAAGAATTCACAGCCTAACAACATAGGGATGTTAATTCCTTCAATTATTCGTACCACGGTCCTAACAGGTACACGAGTCCCTTTTCCTGCATCATAGAGATGTACAGTCACGAAAATGGTCCTTGTCACTTTTACAGATTTTTTACCTATTATGGCTTTAATACTTAGCCCTTTTGTTTTGATCTCGGTAAACTGTAACTCAGGACAAGCTTCCACTATTGATTCAAACACCTTGAATTCTGCAAATATCCACGGAGAGCCTGTGTCTGCTAGAAGCGGAAGAATGATGTTATTAAATTCTGCAAGGACGTATGGGGCTTTTATATAGTCAGGGATTGGAGATTTAAGTGTCATCTCACCATCAATTTCATCCCCTAATAAGTTGGCAAATCCTGCACACACTAACGGATCCACTGCATTTGGACGTGTAGATAAGCCCAGGGGCGAAGAGTTCTCTGTCATCTCCGAAGAGACTTCAGGAGAAATTTGGGCTACAGTAGGTTCCACGGGTGTAGGTTTGTTTGTTGCCAAATCTTTGGGTTCCTCGGGGACAACTCCTTGTTTTTTCTGCTGCTTCCTTTTATTTATAAGGGCAGCTGTGTCCCCGGGTCCGAGGTTTGTTGGTGGTGCAGGTAAATCTCTCTTCCCTAGCCATTTGAATTTATCTAACATTGCGTCCAAGGCTCCTGTACTTAAGGACGAGTCCTTGGTAAACAAGCATTTGAGGAGCTTGAAGCGCAATGTCAAGTCCTTGTTGAAATTGTAATTTTTGGCATCATAGGACTGATTTTTATCAAAGTATAGCGGGACATGATCCAAATTGACAAATTTGAGATTGTATTTTCTGGCCAAGTTGTGTATGTTTGCATTTATATTATTCAACATGGTCCAGTACGTAATATGTTTTAAGTCTGTACTGCAGGGAGGAATCTTGGAAACCACGATCTCTTTCATGCCATATTCTTTCAATTTTTTGATTAGTTTCGTATACTCGTTATCGAAGACCTCCACATGAAATCCTCCCTTCTGATGTTCCTTGTAGCCTAATATGATGATCGCTTTTTTAATTGACCTTGGAATTTTATGCAATTTTTTGGCCACGGATCTCATATTATTGCCCACTCTACAGAAACTATCACTAGTTTTGGAGCACATTAAGACATTGTACTCATTTAGGCTGTCACAGAAGATCTGGAGTGCCAATTTGTCTCCGATAATTATATAATCCTTGCACATCAGGTATAACGGCTTGTGATCCTCTGCAGTAAGCAGCCTCGGTTTATTCGTCTCCATCTTCTGGCCACTTTGTGAAGATGGAGTTTTTAGTTTTCCGTCATCCTGGAAGTGACCGCACCCACAGTTGAAGAGTCTTCCACCTCGGATTCCTCAGATTCACTTTCATCGGAGACAGTACCAGGGTTGTAGTCAGGGGCAAGCTTGGCTACCTTAAGCTTAGGTCTAAAGAACCTTCTTTCCACGGGTTTTGATTCTGCAGGGGTTGGTTTTGTTACCTGGGAAGTTGTGCTACTTGCTGTTGGAGCTACGATTGGTGTGAACCACCCCAGGGCTTGCGTGGGCATTTTTTCTATGTACTCGTCGAGAGCTGAGAGCATATTGATATTCACTTTTAATATATCATGATGACAGACAATTGGCATGATTTTTTCCACGAGAACACTAATCATGGCTTTGTCCTGATAATCGCAGCCCTTCAAACGGCGTGCCCAGTGTTTGTAAAAATCACGGAAGTTATCGAAGCCACAATTGTGCTGTTCCACGTTTTCAAATTCTCAGACTATGGCCCTCTTTGCCTTTCCCATCCATTCTCTTTGGAGAAACAGCCTCTTCAGCCCTTCATAATTAAGCTCCGAGTCCTCGGTATCTACCCATTTGCACTTAATTTGAATTATCTGTTTGAAGGCCAAGGCCTTCTGGTAGTCCGTGACTGTGATTTTTTATCTTTTTCTTGTATTGCTCTATAATCTGCAACAGTGTCCTTTTGTCAGTTAGGCAATTCCACGGAGCAATCAGAAAATTTTTCTCCTCAGATTTTTGGAGAGCCTTGGTGACACCTGATTTATTTGCACTATGAGCGAACTGTGTCATATGTGGGTAACCCTGCGCTGTTTCCTCAGATTGCTGAACAGAGGAGCCAGAAATTGGTCCTATTGTATCAGCATTGCTAGCGGGAGAAGCTGGTGCTGGGATCTGACACATAATTGTATTTGGTGAGGAGCTACCTCGGGTGTTGTTAAATGTCACGTGGTTTTCTAACATGGCATTCCCATTTGTTACACTGGAGGGAGCTGAAGGGACCTGCGGGTTGATTATAGGTGATGAGTCAGGAATTTCCACGGGTGTAGACCCTGGCGGAGGGATACGCTTCAACAAGTCACGTAGAACTGCATTTATGTTCTCAATGCCTGCTGTCATTGCTCTCATGGCTGTGACGTCACTAGCCACGGTTTGTACCCCAATATTTAATTTGTCTATAGCCCTTTTGGTGGCTGCAGATTCAATTGTCAAAGCTGCCACGGCATTTTCATTAGCAAGAGCCCTTGTATTTAAGTTTGAAATTGAAGCCTCGGTAGTCAAAAGTTTCTCATTTAAGGTAACCACGGATTGTTCAATGCTATTTATTTTTTCTAATTCAGATAATTTTTGGTAAATTGCTTGAAAATCCGTGTCTTGCTGCTGGAATTTTTCCTGCAGCGCCTCTAAATCTATATGGGGAACTTCTCCCTATTGCAGGGATCTCATCATAATTTGTATTGCCGGAGGTTCGTGTACCTTGGCCACAGTTGTATTTTGGTTTTGGGACTCTGCCTGGGGTGGGAATTCCAAATCGATAGTCTCGACTTCGATATGATTTAAATCTTAGTCCATATTTTGGACTGTGTTATGATTTCCGATCAAAAAGTTGTTTATCTCAGGGGCAACTGTTGTACCTAACCTGGTCGTAATGGGCATGTTTGTATTATTTTCCACGGCTCTTTCAATCGACTCAATTTGCACCGGGGTGCATCTTCTAGAAGGTGATTTGGCTAGAACTACAACCCTTACTCCACGGTTTACTGATAAAATATCGTTTAATCCAGACTCTGTTATCTCACGCTCACTCATATAATAGGGTGAAGTCCGTGGAAATAGAAGGGCAAACAATAATTAAAAGCTTTTGGTTATCCGGAGTACCACGGGTGAAGTTCAACTACTTTTATTTTTTCGATGTCAGTGTGGAACGACTATATTTTTTACATCTGTGTACCTCGGAAGTCCATGGAAATGTACTTACATGCTGCCATTCTGCTGCAGATACAAATCAGGAACCGCACCACCGAATTATTGCCCATTGCCTTTCAATAATTTAACACATCATTTCAAAAATAACAAAATATAATGACCATGGAAAAGTAAAGAAAATGTAAAACACGTTGCTCCTTCAGCTTCAGAAAAACGACTGTAAATGTCAGATTCTCCCTCTGAGATTTCGAACAGAATAAAATAAAAGATAAGAAAGAACATTATGCATAGAATATTATAGAAAATTCGGCGAGAAAAATAAGAAGAAAAGAAAAATATATATATATGCCTGGTTTTAAGATAAGAAAGATGAATGAAATGAAAGAACTCAAAAGATGAAACATGAAAAAATCATGCGAAATTTAGAAAATTCGTGAATGCAAGCAGAGAGATGATCGAAATATTAGAGGTGAATGACTGTGAACATAAGAGAAAGAGAGAAAAAAAATACATGAGAAGAAGACAGAAAAACGAGATAAGGAAAATGTAAGAAGAATGAGAGTGGACATGAAAAAACCACGGCAAGTTATTATAAGCAATTATTATTTTTATTGAAAATTGGCCGAAAAAGAATTAATTATTATTTTATGAAATTCGAAAAATAGGGGTGGTAGCCTCATGCGTCACAATAAGTTACGTAAGTACAAAAATCAAAAAAAATTATAAAAAATAAAAATTTGACCTTTAGAGATGATGTCATTGGAATGAAATGTCAAGGGTATTCAGATCACTCCAACTAGAGATCAGTTTTCAAAGTCATATGTGCCAGGAGCTTCACTATATAACTGCTGTTGTCTGTTAAAAAATTGTCTAAATGTAGATAATTTCTTTCAAAATCTTTTCATCAATGAAGCAAAATAGGCTTATATCCCATATAAATGTTTGTTCGAACTGTAAACTTCTTGTCATATTTCTCACATGTATGAGATAATAAAGAAGGATGATTATTACTTCACTGTGTCTTGCATGGGCTTGCTAAATTATTTTAAATTTTCACGATGCCAATTTTATACTTAACAAGCGACAAACCATGAAGCAGAGATGCTGCCAGCAGTAATGGAGAATCATTTTTAATTTTTCAATAGATCCTGAGAAAAAAAAATAAAGACAATCGAAAATTCTTTCCGAATTACAATTTTTAAATAAGGATTTTGAAAACCTTTAGAGTTATCTAAAAAAAAATAAAATAATTGAAGATATGGAATCGCTTCTTAGGACAGTACAAATCGTATGCTACACTAATTTCAGACTTACCAATTTCAACTGTTTTAATAGTATATTGTGTAACAAGTGCATAAAGTAGGCTATACTTTTACCGAGTGTGAAGAATTTGCAGAGGAGCCAAAGGCGAGTGCTGCAAACTTCGCACAAGGTAAAATAGCCTCCTAGCACTTGTTAAACAATATAATTTTTTTGATTAATGCAAAAAAACATTGCAATAACTCCATTCCCCACAAAAATAATTACAAAGGAAAAATTCAACAAAATAATATGTAAAAACATAATAAAGAATGAAGTTTTCCAATATTTTGCGTTTTTTTGTTTATTTATGTTCAAACAGTTAATGATGATTAAAAATTTATAAGGGAAATAGTTTCAAATAAATGTTTTCCTCTTTTCAGCAATGCTAATCCCAGCTATCTAGCTTAAATAGCGGCTGAAGAATCATAAGGTTTGTTTTATTTTCCACGCGGTGTCGACACCAAGAGGTGCTATTCTGCTTTTGCAAGATAAATGCACTAATTAAAGAGTGGAATTGTGTCGTTATTTTTAGAAAATAAAACATAGCTATTGAGTGAAATAAAAGAGGTTTCTGGATTTCAAAAAACAGACAATTTTTCATTCTAATTATAATATTTTTCATTCATTTACTTTCAAATAGTTGAAAAAAATTAATTCAAGTAAATTTTAATCTCTTTCCAGAAATAACCATCTCCAGCTGTCTAGTTTAAATAGCGACTGAGGAATCATTGAGTAAAAGATGAGAAGTTTTTAGATTCTAGAAAACTGAAAATTTTCAATTAGTTTGCATCTTTTTTTTTGTTTGTGGTCAAATTGTAGGAAATAATACTAAAATTATATAGAAATGTTGTAAATTTTATCCTCTTTTGAGCATTTCAAACCCCAGCTCTCTAGCTCAATTAAAGGGCGAGAAATCATTTGAGAGATTTTTTTCAAATTGAAATGTTGTATAGAATTGAAATGGCAACTTGACGAACCGTTTTTCACCAATTAAAGTGAATAAAAATATCAAAATGTCTATATGTTCAATAGCTGTTGAAATATGGCTGTCTGTCGCAGCGTGTGTAAACTATTTTACACATTTTTGCGCATTTTAATCCTTGGTGTAAAATTAACATCTTCTTCACAAGCCAAAAATTTGTTGGTTTACAGTTGCTATACATATACGTAAAGTTGTGGTTTTTATGCATGTGTTGTATGAATTTTGACAATATTTTGATATTTTATGTCATTTTGAATCCTTAGAATAGATATTTTTCTCTCTTTGTATATGTTTCTATTCTACTTGCAAATGATTTCAATTTCAATTTCACAAAATAGATATTCTACGTAACCACTAAAGCACTACGACAGAGATTGCTGGGTTAGGCTGCGTGTTTTCGTAGGAGTGTGCTGGAGGGCGCTATGTTTCACTTCACAAAACGTTTCACACCCTTATAAAATCTTATTTCTGAATATTATATTGTGTGAGAAGTGCGTAATGTAGGCTATTTTTTTACAGTGTGAAGAATTTGCGGACAAGCCGAAGGGGAGTGCTGCAAACTTGACATGAATTAAAATAGCTCACAAGCACTTGTCGCACGCTATACTCTTTGTAACTAATGCACACAAAAAAAGTATAGCAGCAACTTCCACTCCCAATAAAAAAAAACTCATAAAGGAAATAAATTTTGGAAATTATAGCTGAAAAAACACAAAAGCGGCAAGTTTTCCGTTCTTTTGCGATTTTTTTTTCGTTTATTTTCAAACAGCTAAGAAAAGTTAATAAATTATAAGGAAAGTAGTTTCAATTAAAATTTTTTCTCTTCCTAGCAGTACTAATCACAGATTTCTATCTTAAACTGGGGCTGAAGAATAATCATTTGAAACTTTTTTTAAAAAATTGAAATGTGTTTGATTAGATTGGCAACTTGACGAATAGTTTTTCACAAAATAACTAATTAATAATATCAAAATGATTATGAATTTTCGAATATTTTACACCCTGTCTTGCATTATTGGGAAGGGTAACAGTGTGCAAAGTACTTTACGCAATTTTGTGCAGGATTTGGATGCGCCAGAGATTGTAAAATTATCATCTACTTCACAGGCCAAAAATTTGTTTTTTTACATTCACTGTGTAAGCATGTAAAACTTATTTTTTTGTGCATATGTTGCAATTAATATTTGCAACTCCCAACTGAATAATTTGTTTCTTGTGCACTTTTATCAAACAAGAAGTAGAGCGCATGTGTACTTACAACTTGTCTTTTTTGCACAGTTATTGGACATTGGGGGCTTGATGTCCATAATAAATATATTTATATATCAGTAATAATTATTAAATAAATAACATCACTCCAGTACCGCACCAAGTAATTACTTTATTGTATATAGAATAACAAGTTGATGTTAACTCTACGAGTACAAGAAGAAGAAGTAAAGAAGAATAAATAATTTTTATTAGTATTAACGGCGGTGTCGTATATCAGTATAACCAACAAGTGCTCAAACAATCAGTGTAACCCAAACAACAGTTCAATAACTTCCTTGCACAATACACTTTTTCAGTTAAAAATAGTCAATTTTTTGTTTGTAAAAAAAAAACAACAAAAACAAAATGATAATATTATTAATTTTATGATCTAATTCCAGGAAAATTGATTTGTTTCTTGTATGGAACCCTTTTTGGGGTTTGGGAAAAAATTTAAAAAAAAAGCAAAATTTTCATACAATTCTGAAAAAATTAATCCTTGTTTTGATTACCTTATATTATTTGGAAGGTGAAGAGTAGGTTATGACTGAGTGTCATAATTTATGGTAAAAATAGGTTGAATTTTTAATTATTAATGTCTATTTAACTCGGTTCTAAAATATTTATTTAATTTTTTTAAGGAGGCGATAGGAAGTGTTACGAAAAATAGTGAGTGAAACGCCTGCGTAGCAATCACCTACTTTTCACACTTACCTATTTTAACCTAAGTACGTAATGATTATTTTTTTTATTTTTTTTTTTCACTAAATATTTTAACTTTTAGATATTTTGTAAACGTTTCAATTCGGCGAAATATTTTTTCAAAAGAATACTGTTTTTTTCAGCTTTAAGTTCAGTACAATTAAGAACCGAGAAAGATATTTCATTATTTTTGTGACGGATAAAAATTGGAATACTTTCGTTAGTTACGTTGTATGCTTGCTTATGGCAATGTTACAGTTTTGTCTTCATTTTGCTTCATGCTGTGCAGCTTTCAAATGAAAAATAATATTTTTTCGTAAAGACAAGGTCAAAATTAATTAAATTACTTACTTATCAAAATTTCTTAATTTTTCACATGAAACTTATTTATCAAAGAAATTTCTTCGAATCGAGTTGGTAATTAACGCACAAATTAATTTTTATAAATTGACAACGCTATTTTTAAAACAGCGTGCATACCTATATATAAAATTACAAGTGCATATATGCACATTCCACGGGTCGATTGCCGAGGTATAATTCACCAAAGTTAGTGAATTATGACTGCAAATTGGCAAAAATCTCAATTTTTGGCTGCAATCCTCAAGACTCGGTCGAACAGTCGACGTTTTTTTCCTCGCACCGTGGGTACGCAGCGAGAGTCACCTACGCGAATATTGCAAATCTCTTCAAAAGAGCCCAGCTGATATTTCAATTGATCATAGTGTCGAGCCGAGTTTACCACCAACAGCAAGCATTCCACGTAGGCTAACAGCAAACCAGACATAACAATTCTTTATGGGTACAAAGAACAAAGTCGAGAATAATGACGGAGACCGAATGAAGAAATGACAAAATAAAATCATACGGTCGAAGAAAATGAATCGATGAAACCATAGCCGAGGATATTACCGGACGGCTACCAGGCACTGCCTGACTAAAATAGTCTTGGCCGAAGAAATGCGGCGCAGACCTTCGATTTTAAAATTCAAACCTGCATTCGTGAAAATCGTATCAACGTTTATTTTTTCTCTTTTTTTTCTTCTTCTTGCAACATCATGTCGCAGTTGTTTAGGAATTGCGTATTGTTGGTCCACTCACAGACCATACAGCGCGTTATGATCTGTAGCGAATTATTTACTCGTACCTGAACACGATGCCATACACCGCTTTTAAAATACAAATCATAAACACGCGCCTTCAGGAGCTTCGACGCTCCATTCAATTTTATTGTTATATAATGCAAAACCCTTTTCAAAAAAAAAAAAAAAAAAAAAAAAAGTGACACCTTTCATTCCAACATATTTACAAAATTATCTTCATCTTACTTTCGATTCGAGTGGCAGCTGAACGAGAATAAATGGACGAATTATTCGACTATTCAAGGTTATATAGGAAGAAAGAAGGAATGAGTAAGCGAGTGAGAAAGAGTAAGGGAGAAAGAAAGAGAGAGATTGAAAGAGAGAGAGAGAGAGAGAGAGAGAGTGAGAGAGAGAGAGTGAGAGAAAATACATACGAATTTTTGACGAGTCCTTTATACCTATCGGAGGTGTTTTCATGCACGCGTTTTTCTTTTTTCGCCTTTTCTAAATTTGTTTTCACAGAAGAAAACGTGCAGCATTACAAACGAATTACGACGAGTTATCAGTTTCGTCAATCATTATAATATAGTGATAATAATTACATAAAATAATACGTCGCCGACAAAAATCTTGTCTAACTAGAAATGAAACCTGCTGAAAAATTCTATGGTTTTACTTTAGGATTGCAATAAATACCGCAGTTCTTAAAAAAACAACAAAAAAATAAATAAAACAAACAAAACAAAACAAATTTAATAACAAATTAATAGGTTTGTATTTTTTAATTAATTGCATTGTTTTTTTTTCTTTTTTTAAACTTTATGCTAAGTATACGTATTTATGTGAAAACCTAAGCATGTGTATCAAATTAAGTTGATGAGAAAAGACAACTTATACACGAGTGCGCCGGTATGATTTTTCAATAATTTTTACTATCCTACCCATTTCTTCATTTTTTTTTTTTTTTTTTTGTTTTTCAGTCTGTCTTTCTTTCGACATTATTTTTACTTGAATTAATGTTTATTTTCGAGGTAAGTAGAAGCAATGTCATTGCTTTTTATTGAAAACAATTCTAAGTAAGATGGCGTATACGTTGACTTTTATTTTTATTTTTTTAATGAAATTCCTGTTTTCACCACGTTGGTAATTAATTTTTTCGTTGAATTTTCGCGGACATATCAAAACCAGTTTTTTTTGGTTTTTTTTTTTTTTCGTCATTTTGATGATTGTAATCGACTGGTTGGATAATGAATGTTATTGGAAATGGTGATTTAAAACGCGCCTTAAGTACCTTATTCGCGTTAATTTGGAAATTCAGCGACGTGTAATTAAGCAGATATTATTACGATTATTCACCGAGAATCGTGGTCGTTTAATCATAAACGAATTTCTCACGTGTGTTCTCTGTAATACTTGTCATAACTTGAATATTTTCAGTCTCGAGTTCCTACAACTATGTGAATCGTTAAACCTTGAATGACGGGTTGCATACCTAACCCGAATCGTTAGCGCATAAATGTGAAGAGAGGTCGGTTGGTTTATGGTAAAAGCGTAGAAATTTGAGTATCGTCTCATATTAAAACACATATTTCACTCTGGTAGTTCCTGGAGATTGTTGAAAAAATGCATTCGTTAATTTTTAGTTCAATGACAACAATAATACTGTACCAGCTAATAGTGATATGAAATATCGTCATAAATCAAGTAGATTGTGAATTAATTTAGTCAAATATCGATGCGTGTCGATAATTTTCGCATCTCTACTGGCAAACTCTTTGCTCGAAAATCGAGCAAACTTGAAGATTCAGATTTATTTTCTTTCTTCTCTCCTACCTAACAACGTAAAGTCAAAGTTCCTTTTCTTTTTGTGACGGGTAAAAAATTTTCCTACTCGTTGGATTTTGATCACATTTTGGTCTCACATACTCGGTCTTCTGCAGATAATTCCTACGAAGTTTCGCTTCAAAGTCTCAACTATAAAAGATAAACCGAGTGTTTTTTTGAAGATTAGTTTTCAGTTTTAATTCAGGGATGTACTGTCAGTTCTGAAAAGTGAAAACTCAAAAAACTGGGATTTGCAATTAAGTTAGAAAGTTTTCACTGAAATCTTATTTTATGAACCTGTTTTGTTGAATGGGAGTTCTGGGTTCCCCTTTAAGATTTTATCGTCAATTCGTAAAAGGTTTAAAAACTGATAGCTTTAATGAAGTTCAAAAGTTACTCGTGAATGTTTTGTTTCGAAATTTTTTCTTCTGAAATTAATTCTCAGTTTTCCATTAGTATAGGCAGGTACTTATTTCATTGAGAACTAACTTTCAAAAAAAATATGTCTAGATCCTACACATTCAGAGAAAACTTTCAAACTTTATTACAGCTCTCATTGTTTTAAGTTTTCACATCTTAGGGCAGTATTCATAGATGACCCTAACACCCATATAAGTATTAGGAATGTAACATCCTACAGCAAAACTAAGCAATGTCCATTTTTTTCATAAATATCTCTTCATTTTTTTGTAGTGTATTCCATGTTAGGAATATTTTAACAAATGAGATAATTATACTGTTTTATCGCTTTATTAATTTCACTCTAAATATTACATTATGTTTTTAACTATCACTATTACTTTTACTCAAAACAGTTGAAACCTGGTTATCCATAACATCTAGTATGGACATTAATTTTACACTTCAGCTGTTAAGACAGGAATGAATTCATCTTCGAAAGGAAGAGAGTACATCGCCTGTAATTTCACTGTCAAGTCCTCAAAATGGCCGATTTAAAACAGGTGGCGTGACATGGAACATCCGCCAAATATGATGACTCTTCATTGTCAGCATATTTGGCGGTGTTTGTCCGTGAGAAGCTAGGTATCATATAGATAGCTATTATTCCAAGAATTATGAATAATAGTTGTCTATATTTGTTCGACACGTTTTTGTAGACAAACTGAATCATCTGCAAAAACGGGATAGAACAGACATGTTTTTTTGAAAGTTATTTCTCAGTTCTCCTATAAGGTTGTATTATCAGTCTTGAGAAGTGAAAGGTCTAAAAACTGAGAGCTGTAATAAAGCACTAATAATGGGTAATAATACATCTTTTGATAAACCACTTTAACTTGATTCCTCATATAGAAAAATCGATTCCCCAGTAATTAACATGCATTGTAACGTATTAAATTTAATAAATTTCTGATTTCTGTTGAATCACAACATTTCCTTGGTCATCCTCTTAAATTTAACACCCATTCATAGAAATTTATCCGCCCATTTTCTATAAATGTCTCAGAATATTAAATATATTTCTGATTCTGAATCTGATTTTGATTCTGATTCTGATGGGTTTTAGGCCCTCTGATGGGTCATTGCACATCTTTAGATCAACCTCTTTAATTTGAAAACTCCTTTGTAAAAGTCTGTCATATATTTTGGACAAGTTCTTCCGATAAAAAACACCCTTAGCGTATTAATATGTAGAAAATAGATATTAGCTCTCTTAAATCGATGGAAAACATCTTATCTGAAAATTCTATTCAAGCAAAAATCAAAATTCTTAAACCCACAATTCATAAACTCCAGTCTACTAATTTTCAAAGCAATTTCTTTATATTCCTAGTCACATTGGAATCGAAGATAATGATTTAGTGGAAGAAAAGATAAATAAATTGTTCTGACAGTATACTAAATTTTCGTACCCTTAAACCAGATCTTAAAAAAGTTCTTTAAAAAGCTTAAACTTACAACAATCAGAATGGTTATAACAAACGAATGATTAACTTTACAATCGTCGTATAAAAAATCAGTTTGTTCGCGAAAAGTTTTCAAAGATCTGAATCGACGAGACGAAATAGTCATCTCGTGATTATAAATTGGCAACTCAATAATCACACCCAAACATTTATTCGAGAGTTTGAGAAAAACTCATAATATATCTCAGTTTGATTTCTGAGTCAATTTTGTAAAGTAGAAAGAATTGAAAAATTGATCTCCTGACCTCCAGTATTGCCTGATTATGTAGCTTCTGAATTCTTTCACTTATCTTGAATACTGGGTCGCGTAGTTAATCATATATGAACTAATGCTCAATAAACGTAATAGAAAAATAATAGGTATATAGGTAAGTAGTATAGAAAAAAAGATAGATTATTTGCAGAAAATTAAGTGTGATTAAATTAATTATTACTTGGGTAAACAAAATCAAAGAATTTATTTTTTCGATGTTAGTTGGATTATCTTCTGAAATTGTCTGGTTGTGGTGAGTTGTTTTCATGTCATACACTGATAACTTTTGCTATCTATATGTTTTACTGACTTTTGCAATAAGGGCACTATGATCTATCATTCAGGTGATTCGAATAAAACTTGAAAAACTCATGAAATATAATTCTGCGTACCTGAAAAAATACAATTTTGAACTAGAGAAAATTTTTCATTGGTGTACTGAACAATAAAAATTACTTCTCTTTTTTGCTCAAGTTTTTATTAAGTAAGTGCGATACGCTATTAAAAAAATTAATTTATCAAAAATCAGAATTTTATATTTTTGAAAATACTTTTAATAGATACTGATTGGTATTCGACTGTTTGATTAACAATTAAAATATTTAAGTTTCGCCCTTCGAATATATGAGAGAAGATGCAAAATAACTTTCAGATTTGAAACACTTTTTTTTTCTTTTTTTTTTTTAATAAAAACAGACACCGATGATGGAAGTAAAATCCTCAAATAATGCCTCTCCTACTAAATCACACATTCAAATGACGTTAATTAAAATAAATTCTACTCGTAAATATTTTTATTTAATTCTCACTATTTATTTTTTTCATTATCCTCTATTCTTTCAATTTTTTTTATCGAACTAAAATTATGCTAATAAAAATACAAAGATAGAAAATCGTTCTATGATTATGGGGATAAGAAAAAGAAGAAAAAAAAAGTAAATGGTAATACCAGGTAGAAGGAAAATGTGGTGTATAAATCGGTAAATACGAGTGAACATATAAATAATGCAATAACCTCATGGAGCATCGTAGCCAGAAGCTATGCGTGGGCAGTAAAACAGTCCGACATACGTCCACTATCGTCCAATGTCTTGGAAAAAAAAAAAAAAAAAAAAAGAAGAAAAACTGACTGATGCAGCTCCTGGGTCTTGTATTTAATCTACTACTTTTTCCGGTATTGTACTATTACGGTCAACGAATCAAAAAGGAGCGAATAAGTACAAGAAACGTTATTTACCTGGCAAAAAAAAAAAAATTATGATTAAACGGAAACTATTATTTTTGTTCTTATTACAATTAATTTTATTATAATATAATTAATACGTTAAACAAACCTGTCGTTCATTATTTTCGTTTTCTACTCTCCTTATTTACGGCGTTCCAGTTAGGCAAATCTTCTAACATTTAGATAAAACATAGAATCCATTAACAATACGATTTTACTTCGGAAAAATTAATACACTGCAGAATTTTTGCCCATACCTTTAATTAGGCATAATAATTAGTTGACGTGCACAAAATCCCCATCGATATCGTGTCAGCTTCATACGATATTAAAAGACAAAATTTGTGAATTTTTTTGAAAAAAATCTCACTTTGTATTCGTTAAACGACTATTATGATTGAGATGGCTTTATAAATTTTTCACATTGAAGGAACTGTTTGAAAATCACATGATCTGCACAGGATCATTTGCATCGAATAAAACCTGTAGTCATTTTCAAAAAGATGATAGTTTTGTCATTTTTCAGAAGACGAAAAAGAAAGTTTATCTTCAAAAGTAGAAAATTAACTTCAACTGCAGTATGATGTTGAAGAACCGTAATCTGGAAGGTCAAGTTTCAGTTAAAATCATGAGTGCTCCTTGAAAGAGTGAATGGATGGTTGTAAAAAGGAAGAGAAGAGACGATTCCATGACATATGTTTTGGCAAGTGACATATTAGGCTACCATGTTTTGGCAAAACAGTACCTACTATGACGTAGGTTACTTATTATATTTTTGTATGACGGATCATATTTTGATAAAAAGTAACTTGGAGGAATTCTCGATATATCAGATTTTTGCAGCACTCGTCAGTTTTTGGATTAGGGTTAAATACTGCAGCGTGCATGTCAACTTTTTTTTTAAACAAATTTGATTAAATTATGACAGATCAACGGAGATGTTATCTTTTGCCAGCTTATAGAATGGTTTTCCACTGTTGTTCCAATGCTTAACTCAAAACTGCCAAAATTTAACGTATAGTTTTTTTGAAAATAACCCCACAACGCCAATAATCAAATTTAATGTTAATTTTTTAGAACAGACGACATTTTTTCATCCAATGTTTGTGGACTCAAAATGGTTTCAATTTGAACTATCTTGTCTCTGTTCAAACTTAATCGCCTTCCCTGCATATGGTGTTTGAATTTTTAAGATAACGGTTGAAAAGAAATACTTGGAATTATTACAACAAAAATAAAATTTATAACTACCTATCTATAGACTTTTGAGGTTTAGGATTTTGGACTAAACGAAAGTTATTAAAATTTTCACATTTCTCGCTGTGGAATATCTTACATCGTGGAAGGTATTCCAACAACAGAAGGTAGTCTGCAGGTATTGCATGTGTTCACTACTTCATACACCAAAGTATGGGGGAGCCAAGACATTGGCAAACACTGGCGGTTTAGCCTAGATTTTTGTGGCCTTATATACTGACTCCTTATATACATACAGACACCCATAATTATGTTAGAAATATGTGCGTATGCGTGGTAACTAATTATTTCGTACTTATGGTTGCTATGACAACTGATAAATATGGCACGTGCAGTGATAAGCTAGATTTTAACGTCACCTGGAGTATGAACTCTCGATTCCTCATGGTCTTGAAGTTGCAACTTATTTGCAATATTTTCAAAGTAATTACCAACAACCGAATATTATTTTGTTTAATGTGCAGTGAGCCTAATTAGCCAACCTTGGGGCGGGGACTGTCGTCTTGGGGACTGAACCCTTAATACCTCATATCGGTATGATCCCCACACTCTGTATTTTCATCCATTTTAGTTGTTTTTATTAAAACAACAAGTAATTCGTTGATAATGAAGCCTACTTTTTGTAGCTGTTTATTTTCTACTGACAATTTAATAATCAGCAAAAAGGATTTAAATACAAAATTCTAATTTACATTTAAATATTTGACTCCAGTTCCAAGTATAAGTAGGTACCTGCCTTAATAGTGAAATACTTTAAAAATTTTCTTTTCGCTCTCAAAATACTTTTCAGCAAGCATCTGATTGAGAAATTTCAATTGAAATTCTCGCATTTTCGAGCTTTGACTCAATCGTACGTTTTTCATAGTTTGTAAATGATAGATGACATCTGGACATAATATTTAATGATCTTTCCAATCTACCTATTTTCAATTTTTCAATTAAAACGTATCTCTAATAAATTTTATGATGAGTACCTATTACATTCCTGTAGAAATATATTTCAGTTATTCATCTAGCTGAATATTTTATTTGCGCCGAAAGTAAAACATAAATCACGATAAGTATTAGTGGATTACTTGCAAAACTGGTTACTTTGTCTACTTACCTCTCATTTTTATGAATACTTTATCCAACCAACGAAGAAAAACTAGTCCTCATAAAAAAAAAGGAAGACACATAAACACAATAATATATCGTTTAAAAAATATCCTATATTTACGTAATTCAAAACAAATTTTGTTTAATTTATCGTTTTAAGTTCATTCACGTTTTAATTCGTGGAGGTATTGGCTAAAACAAAAATAATTGAAAGTTTGTTCTAATGTAAATAAATCGTTGAATGAATATTCGTATTAGAAATTAATTTTTTTCATTTTTATTTTGGTACGTAATACACTTTAGGGTGCCATAAATTATATAGTTTTATAGAGATACTTATGGAAACATATTATATACACGTTATATATATATATATATATATATATATATATATATATATATACGTTTGAATACCTATCAGTGGTATATTACATGAATTAAGACTAAATTTATGCTTCCAAGATAACGAAGATCTCTTACTGTAAAATCACACCAAAAAAAAAAACGATGCGGTAATTTTAGTCCTGGTAGTCTGGACTTTTTATCGGATAAAATTTTCATTACCCTTACGTTTTTTCTTTTCGTCAATATTCTGGAGCAACTCGTAGAATTACTTACTGTAAACAATAATATTACTCTACATGATTTTTTTTTTTTGCTATCATATCTGATAGAAGGTCTGAAGTGGAACAAAAAAAGCTGATTTTAATCAAAATTTTTTTGCTGTTTATAAAAACAACTTTATTCATAGACAACTGGATGTTTCTTGATTTATTTTATTTACTATTTTCGCATTGAAATCTATATTAATGACATTCACGAGAACCTGATTTTGAGGGCAGATTTTCCACAAAATTTTTCTGGTTGATGAGTGAGCCGTCAGGAGAGACTTTTAATTCGTTATTTGTAGACTCTACTCACTTATTTATGAAGAGAAAAATTCTAACGAAATATTTTGTCATTCTGCTATTAACGAGGATATTTTTGTCAGAGAAATATTCAACATAAAACGTGAGAAAATATAACTCGGATAATTATGAGTCAAAATTCAGCTATAGTTTGGAATCGGTAAGTTGATGTATGGTATGTACCAAGAAAAATCAATGTCCTTCGGACATGAACATATATGTATAAGAGGGTATTAGGAGAAAAGCTTGACGTAAAAAATAACGCATGTTTTTCAGTGGTGGTGATGTTGCACCGGAGGAGGGATTGTCCGAGGAGATAGTCAGGAATATGTGAACCTTGCCCGGATCGATGGGACTGACTAAGACAGGATTTATCAAATTATGAGTCGGTATTTGATTGTTGAAAAAAATTGTATTATAGTCTCCTAATAAACTATGGAAAAATTTAAAAAAAAAAAAAAAAAAAAAACATGAATAGCTGTTGATAATTTATAAATATGTTGAGATTTGTACATAATTATACTAGTTAAAGCTTAAGACGCCACTCATTCTTCAGTTGTATCTTTCAAGTTAATACTCTATGATTCATATTTTTTTTTTAATTTTGATCGCATTACTGCTCCAGATGTAGAAAAATTTCATGGGTTGCAAATTACAATAGATCATCGGAGTGGGTTTTTTCACTCGAAATTTTGAGAAACTTTGATCGAAGTCCTTGCTTTATGAATAATAATATACCTTAGTTCGATTCCCACAAAATTAAGGTATCTCTATTATTATTTTATTTTATACATATGAAAGAAAGTGGCTTTTTTTTGTTACCTCATCACAGTGTTTATTTTGAATGAATCGACTCATAATTTTACATACAGACTCGCACAAATGCCTAGAGTAATCTTAGCTGAACAAAATTTTCCAAAATTCGATCGTTTGGCTATGACTGAGCCTTAAATTTTTGATAACGTCACTAGGTTTTAAACAGTTAATGAGGTCGCGTGACTTGATAAAAGATTATGGAGAGGTAACTTGATTGGGAAGTAGAGGCGGGCCCTACCTCCGAATCCCATCTGATACTTCATTCTTGAAATTTATTTTTATTTTCAAATAATAAAGGCATTTGTTTATGTCTCTATGTAAGATATGCTAGATATGAGTTTTTTTTTTTTTTTTTTTACCTGTTCGGATGAAAGTTAGTTTCACCTTTAGGGTTCTAGTGTGAGTTATGAGAAATGAAAACTCAAAAAAACTGAGAATTGTAAACGAGTTACAAAGTTTTCACTATAAGTTTTTCTTCTGTATTTGCTCTTTTGAAAGATACTTCTTAGTTCTACTTCAGGGTTGTAGGGTGAGCTTTAAGATTTAGAAACTCCAAATACTATAGGATCTGTAGGCAAATTAGTTTCAAAATTTTTCAGTCAAAGTTATACTTCATTAATTTTTTTAATTCTCATCAACTGATTTTTTTATTTTGCAAATGAATAGTGACCACAGCTTGGTCCCGTCCAAAAAACGAGTAATATTTGCTAGTGTGTAGATACTTGAAAAATTCATAACGAAAATATTCTAAATTGATGGATATAATGAAAATATGCTTTCACTCTCATAATATGCAGAATTATAGATACATTCCATACAATGATTAATAAAATTATATGTTCAAGAACACTATCGAAATTATTTCACCAAACTCGCTTAGAAATAGTTTGAATTTGTTATTCTGCAGGTCTCAAACCAATGAAAAAAAAAGGTGTGAGGTCTGCTGGGGCATACTCGTGAATAATTGATGTGTAAATATAAAATAATGTGGTTGTGTGTGTGCGCAACGCGTTACGCATACACACAACCATACACCTACACGTCATATAACACATACAAACAAGAATTACAATCATAGGAATTACAGTTAGCGAATCTGACAATTATAATTCTCATTTAGCCCCTACCATACACACCAAGCGCTAAGATGTTTACACATCAAAAATTCTGAGACAAGTCATAGGTAACTTACTTGTGTTACTTATTTTCAACACCTTATCTGCAACTAAACGATTTATTTTTTGAAAATGTTTTTGAAAAAAATGAAATGATGAAATGATAATTATCTAGTCACTTTCTAAAAGCACAAATTACTTTTTTCAATGTTTTGGAAAGTCAGATGATAAAACTTTTACTCATCATGTTTTTGCTGCTCACAAACAAAAATCCATTATATTTTTAGTGGTATGAACTGAAAAGAAATTACGGAGAACTGACGTACCAGCTTTTTCCAGCTCAAAGAATAAACTTTCTTCAATTGAGCGTATCAACGTTTATCTTAAAATCAAAATTTTATGACTACTCACCTTTTGAAAAATAGCCAAATAATTGCTTCGAGCATTTGTTTGAAGTCCTAAAGAATTTGAGCCGTTGCCCATTATCATCCACGAGTCAACTGATAAATGAGGAAAGCAAGAGAGCCAAGTAAATCATACAAAAACCTCATATTAGTCTGAGACAAGAACATTGAGGAATGAGGTGTGGTAGTCGAAAGGTTTGCGAATAAAAAGATTTGCATGCGCATAAATTTATTAATAAAATGCAAATATATCACACGTAGGTACGTAGTACTTGACAAAGAAAAGTAATGGTCTTGGATTTTTTGTATCAAATTCTATTTTCCAACGAGCAGACATAATTTTTCTTTCTTCTCAGTAATTTAGCCACTATGTTAATTGATTATTTCATGTTTTTTACCCTCTTATTTGTCTGTATGTCTACATCGACTGGAGTGGAAAGAACGAACTGAACTCTACTCTTGCCAACTCGTTTGCTCGGTTTCTCGAATTATATTATTCGTCTGCATATAATTATGTTTCCGTTGAACTAATTATTATTTGATTAAATACCGTACTTAATTATATAGATGCGATTTTCTGTTTCCAACTAGCCCTTTATGACTGTCGAAATTCGATACCATACGCTGGCTAAGTTCGATGTCAAAAAAGCATTTAAAATATCAATGAAAACAGTACCTAAACCTATGTACCTGGAAATAGAGCTTCGGGTGGCAAATAATTTGATTCGTTAACAATGAAAATGCAAATAGGCCAAACTAAACGATTCGTTCGTATTGTGGTTGTATGAATGGATTTTGGTAAGTGTTTAAAGAGTACCTATCGAAAATTTTAAAATCTACCTATACAACAGGAAAATATCCTCGGGTTATGGATTGTAATTTATCGTTCTTTTAGCGAAGTACGTTTCATTTTTCATGGAGTACCTGCAATCCAATAATAATTGTAAGATTTCTGCATGTACAAAAAAAAAAAAAAACTATTTTTTTATTTATTTATTTTTCTATTTTATTATTATTATTATTATTTTTTTTTTTTTTGCATCTTTCCATTTCTTTTTAATTGGTGTCCTACAAGACAAATGAATCGGAATGTGTATTGTTCATCGAGGATGATTTACAATTCTTTTTTTAGTTTTAAAACGGATCCATCTTAATGTTTTTTTGTTTTTTTTTTTTCTAATTTTTTATGGATATTATATTTTTTGTTGGAATCGTCTGGTACCTCGAGGGAAAAATCGTAAGCAAAAAAATTAGAACACTGTTTCCGTGTCATAGTTAACAAATTGGTTGTCTTCATCGTGAAAACGATATCGTTTAACAAAACCGAAAATCTCAATTCCCAACGACTATATACATGATATTTTAATTTCTATGGAATTAATAATTCAATAAGGTAATTTTTTTCTCGTCGGTTCAGCAAAGTCAGTGTTAGCTTACAGGCCAACTCGTTAACAGTGTCTAAATGCAAAATGCAACTGTATAATTTTAAAATAATATACCTACCGGAGTTTTCACTGTCTGAAATCCTCTCATCAGCAGTGTAGAGTAGCAGGAGGCTGCTTGCGTTCGAAGAACATTATCATGAATTTTAATGGAGAATTTAAAAAATTATGTTTTAATGTCTGGGCCGTCTAGCCCGGTATAATCGAGGGAGTGTTTCTTGTGCGTACTTGACGTCACAATCGTAAGATCGACCAACTACTGACACATTACCGAGTCAAAATGGCGAAGTGCTCAGTTTAGTCCATTTTTAAACCAGAGAGTGTTTCCGCAAAATTCACACTTATTCGATGACCTGCACTTGTCCACCGAATTCCCAACCATTTCTCCCCTCTCCATTGACCACAAAATAAACTCCAGATGTGGATAACGTGGTATCGATACCAAAACCTTAAAATTTAACATTCTAATGAATTTTTTCGGAATTAATTATCGAGAATCACATTACTACGTAGCAACTTCGAACTCGGTGAATTATTTTTATCGCTGAAAATGATTTTATGGAAGGACGTTTTGGAAATTTGCCTGCAGACAAATTTTTATCACCTTTTATCGATATAATATTATATCGATGTAAATAAATATGCACGTATTTGAAATTGTTGGAATTTGTCGACCCAAACTGACAGGTGTAGTAGCCCCTGCGCACAGAATAATACTTTTCGCAATACACAGTATTGAAAGGCACCCACTACGTCTTAAATATATGGAAAGATACTCCCAGTTTTACACAACAGAGAGAAATTGGTGGAGATTTTTGGTACCATCTGCCTCGTCTAACAATGCCGTATGTTCGAAGTATTCTCTTGCACCTTGCATGAGTAAAGAAGCTTATCCAAAAGTTTTCCCTAGTTGTCTCAATCAGGGCCTGCAACTTTTCATTTTCCCATGTGTAGCAAAAGAAAAAAAAATTTTTTTAGTTAAAATTTTGCACAGAATAAAGAGTAATTGTGTGTAAACGTAATTATTTCCCATGTGTAGAGAAAACCACTTGGGAATTTCTCATGTGTAGCAATTGCTACACACGCTACACAAAACTTGCCGCCATGGTCTCAGTCATTTTCAATGATCACGATTCTTGCATTTGATACGAGATTTATATATAGGTATATAAATTGTTGAAAATTTGCTTCACAAATATAGATAATTTTCTATTTTAATTGAGGACAATTTTTTCTGAGTAATATGGTTAAGTATTAGACCTAGACTATTCCTCCAATAATAAATTTCAATCACTAATTAAAACTGTAGGGTGCTGTTGAAATTGTCAACCTATTTTTGGAAAGAAAAAGAGTCAAATAGGTTAGATTCGTCGTTGCCGTGTGGCATATGGGTCTTATTTCTTAATATTTTATTTTTTATTTTCCTTTTCCTTTCTTTTCTTTATGTGCGAGAACAGGAAATGGAGTTACCTATAGGTGGCTGGTAAACCCAAGTCTCAACCAACATCTTTTCTATTTTCTAACTCTTGATTTATGTTAGCACCTTTTGGCACTCTTGATTCGTACGTCAAGTAGTCAACATGGCTTCTTTTTTCATTTGTAAATGTTCTCCTTTTCACTTATTCTAAAATAAAGTTTTTTTTTTTTTTGTGATTTAAATTCCTGAAATTTGTCTTTGGTGATATGGTCGGACTTGAGGTTCCTATGCTCTACCAGCTGAAGTTGGCACCCTTGTCTCAAATTTGGTAAAGTGCGCGATGTTTGTTTTTCTCAAATTAAATCCTTATATTTTCCTCTTTATTCATTTGTATTTTTGTCGGTACATTAATTATTGTTCAATCACTAGTTGGTAACACTGTATCATCATTCTCCAGTTCCTATTCAGTTGCGTCGTCTATCTGTTCAGTTGTTGAGTTGTGTCCGTACATGTGATTATCTCTCTCATAATTAAATTTATTTATTAGTGCGGTACTTGTGTTTTTCTACTTTATTTATTCTCCGGTGATATAATTAACAATCGTCTACTTCATACTACAACGGACTCCAAGCCCCCAGAGTCCAACATGGTGGAGGCGCCGGGTACCTCACAAAATATGAAGACAACGGTTCAAGAAGAAGAAAAAATGTGATGGTATTCGATCTGTGAGTATGGTGTAGGCGTGAAAAAGAAGATGGGTATGTAAAATTTATTTTATTTATTAATGGTGATTGTAAGTGGCGTGATAATTAAGTGGTGTAATAGTTAATTAAGTGGTGTGATGATTGATTAAATGGCGTGATAAAAGGCTGTCGACAGCAAAGTATGAGGCGCGTAATATGTCTATGGTGTGGTGTGTAATTTCATTATGTGGTGTGAAATTTTGATTGTACGATGCGTAATTTCAAATGTGTGGTGCGTAATTTTTAATTGGTGATATGTGGCGTACATTTTTATTAAGTAACAGGTGACGAAATAACGCGTAAATTGCAAAAGTGCACTATAATTGATCGATCTTTTTCTTTTTATTTGTTATTTAAATGGAGAAATTATTTAGGTGAATGGAGATGAACGGAGATGGCGTAAAGTCTAGTTAATTTATTTATTTAAGTCGTCAGTCTTTATTTGAAACGGGGAAAATGAAGATAAAATGGCGATCTTTTTAATTTGGAAAATAAAAAAGGTGTATAATAATGGCTAAAAGGTGAGATGACGTATATGAATTTATTAGAAGAGGTGAGCGGAGAATTGGTGGTAAACGGTGTAAAAACCCTTCTACTAAAATGGCGATTATTGTTGTCTCACTCTATTTGAAATTGCCAAATGGAGAAGAAGGAAGATTGAAAGAGGAGAACAAAAAGACATATATATAATTGTGCGGCGTGATACTGGTTGTCGTCAGTATACACGCACACACAATTATAAAAGACGGAGAAACCTATTTTTGTAGTGGTGCAAAATGAATAGTTGGCGGATGGTGAAACATATGGGTATTTTATTTTAGTTGTGTGTTAGTATTGGTGAGGTGGTTGACGGAGAAGACAGAAACGTAATAGTAGACGGCGACAAGGCGAATTTTATAGATAGGAGAATGGGAAATTATACGTTCACACACACACACACACACAAATAAATATATAGGAGTTTATCTGGTGAAACGTATATTGCGTGTCAATGAATAAGTTAGTTCCGTTCATTGTTGGATAGAGGCAAAATGCATGAACGTAGTAATGTGGGAATTTTTATTGCCCCTTGATGAATAAATATATATATTATAGTAAATGGTGCATGAGTAATTATGGGAAAACGGAGTAAAACTTAAACAAAAGAAATGGAGATGGCCAATCAGAAGCTAGGGTTGTGATCGAACTATTCTCTCAATGATTTTTATTGGTGATCTATTATTTGGAAGTACTTGATGACACATATATTGCTATTTTTGAAATTACTCACTTCAAGGCTCATATTATTACGCACATAGTCATTCACTGTCAGATCTTGGTTTGGCAAACATCGTATTTTGTTCAGTCGGTGTTAGTGCGTATTTTATTGGTGTTAATGAGCTTTGATGCAAATTTTTTCGAACTTTTCCTATTTTTCTTATTTACCTTGAATTTTGTTCTCACCTTTTTCGGCAAATTCATATTTATTTCACTAATTTTATTAATTGTTTTGTGTTCTTTATCGTATTTTTCTTGTTGGCCATATATTTCGTCGTCAGTTTCAGAAGATTTTGGTTTGAATTTCGGTGGTATCAAGCAGATTGGTGAGTCAGTCATAAGTTTTTCTTACTTTCTTTGGAATTTTGTCATGATAGACAATGATGTTTTTAAGGTTTGGTTCAATTTTACTAATTATTATTTGGGCAAATAGTTTCGATCACGCCTTCCGCTTCGATATCGATATGTATAATTATATAACAGGAAATTTAAAAAGGACTTAACAAAAAGGAATAAATAAAAAGACTGGTGAAAAAGGATAATATAAATAATAATGGAGTGAACGGAGAATAATAATATTACGAATATTCGTGTATAATTATATATATATATATGTGTGAATATTTTTTATGTACCTTAATAGGAAGCAATATAGGTGATTTTTCTAAAACTCGAGTATAAATAAAATATCGATAATTAGGGGACAGTCGTTATTGAAAATTTTGGTTCCGTTTTATCTGATTTAATCGGTTGCTCTTTTATGAGGAGAAAAATGGTGATGCGTAATTTGGTCTCCCCGATAAAATTGATAAAAGGCGAAACGGCGAAACGGAGAATATATTTATTTATTTTGTATATTTATGTAATGGTACGGATCGAGTACTCCAGTATCATTACGGCTCATATAAACGGAGTAGTGTGAAGGATATTGAATTTTCCTTTTTTGGCGAATTTATAAATGTATATACTAGAAGAAAAGCCTTTTTTTTTAAGTACTTGATCCACACGATCTTTGGTTGTGGGTTGGCTGTATGGAAGGACGTTGCGTTTGTGGATGGAAGTACAGTCGACTAACTGCCTTTGGAGGGTACATGTGTGTTCCATGTATCTAAAGAAGGTGGTGTTTCGGGCTGTGAGTGGCGAAGTTCGTGACCCACAGTTCAGAAGCATGAGTCGTGCTCCTTTTTCTTTTTATTATTGACCTGGCGTTGATTCACCCGACTAGAGACTACCGGATTAGTTAATTATCTAGAACCAAACCTTATCACAATATTATATATCTATTTATCTACTCAATATTTTTCCATTCCTTTAATTAATATCTAGTTACAATGAGCTTTTACATTTGTATATTTTACCTAGTAAAATGGCAAATGGTAGAAAGCCTAAAACTAAATCCGGGGAAAAATTGGGCACGTGAAGCCACAATCAAAGCGGCAGTCAAAACCCAAGCAACCATAATGTTCACGAAAATAATAATAATAGCGAATCTGATCGTGACGAGCCCTACATCTCTGAAAATGATATTGAAAATATTTCGATAAGTGAGAATATGGAGGTTGATGCAGAGGTGGACTTAGAAACAGAAAAACGTCTTTTTGAGAATAAAAATAAAGGAACCACAGGTGAGTTCTTACGATTCTTTCAAGGTGGCAACATATATATAAATTTTTCACAAATAATTTATTGAACGGAGGGAGTAATAATGTGACGTCACATTAATTAATGCGGTATCATGTATAATTATTCCTTCTAGTTAAAACAAAGGCGCAATTGAAAGAGGCTCCAGTGTGAAGACCAAAAGCTTCCGCCGCAAATAAAGGGGAGACCCTTGGAAGAAGCTTGATCAGTCTGTTAAGGCCAAAACCACAATACCAAAAAGCTCTATTCCAAAACCTATCGCAAAACCAATACCTACTTCCCAATATAAAATCTCAAAAATTTCTAAGCAAATGGTGAGCAAGGCAACCCAACAGGCACTGGCTGCCAAACCAATGAATGAGGAAGACATTCAGTCTACCTCAAAAGAGGCGAATGTTAGGAGTATCGCCATGGAGATTGCAAAGGCGTTTCAGCAATCCATGAGACAGGAACAGGCGAGGGAAGCTAGGTTGAAGAATCCTGCTTTAATTCAGGAAATGCAAGATAGGATAGTGTTTTTGGAATATACTCTGACGGAAATTACTGAGTCGGTGAGTTATCGTGACCCTAATTTAACTAATCCTGGCAAAAATATCAATACTAATAATAATAATTTAGGTGATTTAATAAACGGCGAAAATACTGATAATAATAATATTAACATTTTAAATTATAATAATGAAAACGGAGCTAGTAAAGATAATAACAATGATAAAAATGAACAGGAGGATGATAGTTGTAAGACTCTTCTGAAAATCTTAATTGATGCTCTCAAGAGTAAATCGAGTGGCGAAAGTGAAAAGAAAATGGAGATGTTATATAATAAGGACAATACAAAAAGGGAATATAAACTTACTCGAAATATTCGATATGATTTGTGGTTTGATTACCTGAAATCAGAACTGATTTCCAAGGACTTATTTAATTTAATAGAAAATAAAACAGGTGATGAAAATAGATATACTGAACAGGAGAAAGAAATTAGGTTAAATTTAATTAGGGATATAATCATAAATCATATCGATGACAACTATCATAAATTAATCGTCAACGTTAAGGATCCGATAGAAATTTTAAAAGTTCTAAGAGAGTTTAAGCGATGCGAGATGCATAGGGCGTCAGAAGCACTTCGCAAAGAATTAGCTCTTTTAAAATATAATCCTTCTAGGGAAAAGCCTTATCAGTTTTTCCAACGTCTTGACAAATTAATTAAATCTTATGAAAATAATGAGGATAATGATGAATTAACGGAGAAAGAAAAACGGAGTTATTTTTATATGGAGGTATCTAAAAGTTCTAATATGATAGAAACTATAAATTTTATTTCCAAGCGAACTAATAATGTAGGCCTATCCATTGAAGAACTTAAATGTTCAATCCTACAGGCCGAGGCGAATAGACAAATGGAACGGCAAAACAAAGGTTCGAATAGGGGCTTGGCAGGACCAACGAGAGGCAATGTCGTTTTTACTAGACGATCACATGCGCATACTGGTGTTATAAACAACAGTAAAGTAAGTCCAGGTGCTAGATGCTTCAATTTCCAGGGTTATGGTCACTTGAGTAACATTTGCTCTAACCCAACAGTTGAAGGCCAAATGTGCTTCAACTGTGGAATTGTTACGTCGACGCACAGCGCCACTTCCTGTCCTAAGTTAGGGAAGATGAGACCTGTTATAGTCTTACAAAATGATAGGTACAGGCGCACGTTTTATAATAGTTGTAGGCCTAATAGGTATATGTCTTATCAAGGGCGTAGCTCATATTGTGTTATTGCACCATCTAGAGGCAGATTTGTTAATCCACAACCTAAATTACTGACTGGAGGAGTAGTTAAAACTTTTAGAGGAGCACCCTCAAATAGGCATGGAAGGGGTGGCAAAAGTAAAATGGTGGATAGAAAGGTGAAGGACAATAAAATTACTGATGATCAAACGGCGGCTAAATATGCGTTGGTCGAAGTTGACAATTTTAAGGCTGAACAGGTGAAAAATGACTCGAATTTAGATAATATTGAAGTGGATGTTCAGTTTGACATTCCTCAATCGTCTAATGTTTCACAGTATACGTATGTGACCTCTGACTGGGAGGAATGCCTCAATATTCCTTTGCCTCCTAGCCCCTCACCTTATTCGACCATTCAAAACTTGGAGCAATCTTCAGCTTTAATAATCACTTCTGAGGAGGAGACCCAGTTGGATCTGGATGACGCTGATAATTCCACGTCGTCTCAGAATAATCCTTCAGGTAAACCTGTGTATAAAGTATCATTTTTGTTGGATAGTGGGGCAACTCAACACATTATTTCAAGTCCTGTCCCACTTGTCAATAAAAAACCCCATAATGAAAAGGTACTTAGTGCCCATGTAGACTCGACGTTGTCCTGTGAGTTAACTGGTGACTTACTTACTCGAGATTTACTTGGAAATAAAGTTAGGTTTAATAATGTTAGGTGTTGTCCTCAGTTGTCTGAAAATTTGTTTTCAGTACAAAAATTAATAGATTTAGGTTTTACTGTAATTTTAAATAATCAAAACATTCGAGTGGTAAACGGTGATCAAACGGTGACCTATTTTTCTGGAGAGTATAAAAAACCATTTTGGCATATGGAACTGGTGACTGATCTTACTGATGATAATGTAGATTATGATGACGAGACACCGGCGTTATCTCGTCATTTGCATTTGAGTTCTGCTCATCTTACTGACATTGTACCAGCAAACAATTCGGAGGGAGAAGAGGAAAAAACAGGTGAGAATATAGGTAACGGAGAAAGAGAGAATTGTTCGCCAGTACAAACGTCAGATAATACTAATAAAATACATATAAGTAATAATAACAGTAAAACCGAACAAAATAAAACGGAGAATAATTATAATAACAATAATAATAATAACAATAGTAATAATAATAATAATAATGATAATAATAAAGATGATAGTGATAATTTAGAAAAGTCCAAAATGGAGGGAGTAAATGATAATAATAAAGGCAAAAGTATGATTGATAATGAAAACCCGGAGAATGATCGAAAGGTAATTAATATTGAGGAAATTTCCAAACCTATGATATTAAACATTACTGGAGTGAATAAGTCTATACCCATAGAACTGCACTGGCACTACAAGTTAGGTCATGTGTCAGAAAAATATTTAAAGAAATTGGCGCAAACTCAACCGGAGTTAAAAGGAGTTAAATTCACGGGAATAATAAACGACTGTGAAATATGTGCAGTCTCTAACCTCACAAAATTACCCTTTAATCAACCAAGGTGGAGAGCTGAGCACCCACTACAAATGATTCATTCTGACGTAATGGGTCCTATATCACCCACTACATTCCCAGCTAAACGGAGATTTATAGTAGTATTTATTGATGACTATTCTAGGTATGCACAAGCATATACTATGGCACAAAAGTCTGAAGTTGGCGAATGTTTAGAAACATTTATACGGAGCACTAGAAATCTTTTAGGGAAAGATGTTAAGGTGTGTTATTTGAGATCTGATCAAGGAACTGAGTTTACAGGAGGATATACGAAACAGGTGTTAAGAAAGGAAAATATCGATCTCCAATTAGCACCACCTGATATACCCCAACATAACGGTGTGGCTGAAAGGTTCAATAATACCATTCAAAGCAGAGTGAGAGCTTTAATGGCAGATTCAGGGTTACCTAAGAGTATGTGGGATTTAGCTGTTAAAGCAGCAGTTTACGTGTACAATCGTACCCCACACAAATCTATAAATTATGATATACCTTTAACTAAATTTGCACCAAGTGCACCATATCATTTTAATCAATTACGGAGATTTGGTTGTTTGGCATATTCAAAGGTGAAAAGAAAACCGGAGACTAAATTCTCAGGACGGGGAATTTGTACTGTAATGGTTGGATATACCCGATCTGGTTATTTATTATGGTGTCCAGAAACTAAATCCTTAATTAAGTCGAGAGATGTAAGATTTAATGAAAAACTGGTGTATAGGAATAAATATAAGCAACAGGAGGGAATTGAAAAAGGAGATATTAATTGGTTTAATGATTTTAACAATAAGAATGAAACGGAGGATAAAAAGGAGGAAAGTAAAGGAGTAAAAAGGAGAAAGTCAAAGCGATTAACAGGAGAAAAGAGACAAAAGGTTGAAGCTTTCAATACCGAAGATCCTAAATGGATCGAAGCTGAAAACCTTGATGAAGTTCTAGACGAGTTCGTTTATACGGCTATGGCTGAAGTGAATGAGGACCCCAAAACATATTTGGAGGCAATTAACTCATCCGCTAGCCTACAATGGAGAAAAACCATTCAAGACAAAATTAACTCGCTCCAAAAACACGATGTATGGACTATAGTTGATAGACCATTAGTTGATGAGAATGGAGCGAAACCAGATATAATAGATTTGAGGTGGTTATTTAAGATTAAACCGGAGCCAACAGGAAATGTGAGATATAAAGCAAGACTGGTGGGAAGAGGATTTAAGGATAAAGTAGAATACAGTTTACTGGAAATATATGCTCCAGTAACACCATTGGCGACTGTACGTAATTTATTAGCGATAGTAAATAAGTACAATTTGGAGATTTGTCAACTGGATGTTAAAACTGAATTTCTATACGGAGAAATAACTGGACCTATATATATGGACATACCAGAAGGAGTATGTATTGATCCCTCTGAAAGAGTAAACAAGGTGTGTAAATTAAATAAATCGATTTATGGGTTAAAAACCAGCCCTAAAAGCTGGAATATACTTTTCACAGCGGAGATGAAAAAGTTAGGCTTAAATAGTGATGTAAAAGACCCATGTTTATTTACTTGGAAAAACGGAGATAAATTCATAATCCTTCTAGCCTATGTAGACGATATTTTCATAGCTGGAAATTGTTTAATTTCGATTGAACAATTAAAGGAAAGATTTAGGAAAATATTTAAGTTTTCCGATATGGGAACTCCCCGCGATTACTTAAGTATTGAAATTAGTAGAAACAGGAGTAAAAATAAAATGGAGTTAAAACAAACACGATTTATTAATAAATTATTAAGGAGATTTAAAATGGAGGATTGTAAACCTTGTAAAACGCCTATGGTAACCAGGCAAGTAAAAAGGAGGAATGAGAATAATTATGAACCTAAAAACTTAAATAAAACAGGAGAGAAATATCCATTTAGAGAAGCAGTCGGTTGTCTGTTATATTTAACCGGTGGAACAAGACCCGATATAGCTTTAGCTGTTAACTTAATGAGTAGGTGTCAAGGTAATCCAACTGAAGAGAATATACAGGAGTTAAAAAGAATCTTCAGATACCTAAAATATACTGAAAATCTAGGTCTAACTTATAATGAAAAACACGATAATATTATAGGATATTCTGATGCTAGCTGGGGTGATTGTCCTGAAACAGGAGCATCTACAGCAGGACATTTAATTAAATTATTTGGTGACACAATAATGTGGAAATGTTATAAACAACGGAGAGTAGCAACTTCTACGTGTGCAGCGGAGTATGTAGCAATGAGTGAGTTAGCCAAAGAGTTAGCTAATCAAGCCGAAATAACGGAGAAAATTATAGGTATCTCATTTCTACCTGCACAAATTTATTGTGACAGTCAATCGGCAATAGACGGAGCTCAGATGGTAGGAGCACCAGGTTTAAAATACTTGCATACACAATATCATTATGTACATGAAAGTCAATAACTTGGTGAAATTGTTTTGGTAAAAATTTCTTCAGAAGAACAGGAGTCTGATATTTTTACTAAACCACTATCTATTGGGAGTTTTGAAAAATTTACTAAATTAATATTAAACTGTGAGGACAGCATCTATCATTCAATAACAGAGAAATAAATAACATATATCATTACTAACAATTTAAATTAAACACATAAAATAAACACATATACTCACACATATTTTCTTAGATAGTAATACCTAGTATATTGTTTCAGATTAAAACAATACGAAAACGGCGATCTATAGAATGATCCAGAACCCCCGATTACTATTATTATTAAGATTTATTATGATTTCTATTATGTCTATTCCTGTGATATCGTATATATTTTCTTTTGTCTGCATTCATGTTCCTAATTATGTTATTTGTGAGTTCTGTATATTATATTTTTCTATTCTTTCTTACATTTGTTGAGCTCACTAACCTACAATAACTTTACTTATAACACAAACGGAGAATATGATAAATTTTAGGAAGAATATAATGGAGTACTAAACATATACATATTTATACATCTTGAACAATATTTCATTAAGAAGTCTTATGGTGGCTTAAGGCAATTTAATGAAATGTTCATAATATTTTCTATAATCTTTTGGATATTTTTTAATAAATATAAATAAAATCGTAGTGGTTTTTCATCTACTTCAGTAGATTTTCCTCTACACAACTGGTGGACCAAGAGGTTTTTAGTTTATCCTTTTTTACATAAATATATAATAAATTCACAAATAAAAAGGATAAACCTTTTCCTCTTAATTTTATTTAAATACTTTTATATACATAATTCTTTCGGCGAAAGAGGTTTTTATTTATATAATATAAAGTTTTCCTCTTTACCTAATATTTATATTGTATAACAATTTTATTGTTATTTAATTTTGAATCTTCGTATTTTTTTTTATCTATAAGGAGTTTTTCATGAAAAATGTTTTCTCCTATTTTTCTTTTATCGCACTATGTATTTTTCAATCACTACACATTGTTCAATCACTATATCTTATATATCACATAATATGTATTTTATATGTATTTTATATTTTTCAACGTCGTAATTGAACAAGGAGGGAGTGTCGGTACATTAATTATTGTTCAATCACTAGTTGGTAACACTGTATCGTCATTCTCCAGTTCCTATTCAGTTGCGTCGTCTATCTGTTCAGTTGTTGAGTTGTGTCCGTACATGTGATTATCTCTCTCATAATTAAATTCATTTATTAGTGTGGTACTTATGTTTTTCTACTTTATTTATTCTCCGGTGATATAATTAACAATCGTCTACTTCATACTACAACGGACTCCAAGCCCCCAGAATCCAACAATTTTCATAACTCATATGTTCCATGCACTAAATTTGTCCATATTAAGTTTCTAATTACAATGATATACTGTGAAATGTCCTAAATTCTTTTAATCTATTTGAATTGGAGTGTATATGAGTTAAGTTGTGAGTGCTCGATTCTCCTTTATTTTCATCTGTACCATTCTGAAATAAAGCTTGTGTTCTAACAACCTGAATCTTTCGATTTTCCTTCTTGAGACATTGCTTTCAACTTTGACTGCGCTTTCATCTAGACCTTCACACACACCACAGCGGAAAGTTTTAAGCTCGAAATTTTGTAAATTTTGAAAATGAAAAGCATAAGAAAAATAAATTTTGGAAAAGCGAATAGCCAAAAACTGAAGCTTTATTTTTCAATGCTATAAGCAAAATTAGAAATGGTAGGCGTTATTGAATCGCTTTCCATCTTTGCTGGAAAGGCAGGCATTCTAAGTATCGATATTTAAACTTTTAAATTTGTTGTTTCATTGTTTTTTTTGTTTTTTTATAAAATAAAAATAAATAACAATTTACAAAAATAATCATTAATATTATTTAATTTTTGTGTTTAGGTATTTTTACTAAAAATTTTCTCATCTCTTCACCTTGTTTTCATCTTAATTGAATAACTACGTCTTTGGAAAAATTTGTGGTTGCTCGGGAATTTTATTATCTAACTACATACCTAATGGTAATTTCGTATTTTTTTTACAATTAAAATTCGATTCACTCAACTCATTCCATTAAATACACGTGCACCTCATTACGTACGTGCAATCAACCATTTCCTGTCAGACACCAAGCTCATAACTTTATTATACACCCTATGGACTTCATACATGCGCGAAATTTCATTTCTTGTCATTTGTTTAGCTGTCTTGTTTTCAGTCACACGCTGCTTACACACACTAACCAAAAATTTGTTCCACCGTAATTTTCTTCTGTCTGCACTAAGTTTCGTGTTAAATAGTTATTCATCTATTTTATCTTAGATTACCTAAGGTTATTGTTGTTTATTAAGTTCATAAATCGAGCTTTTGAATTTTCTCTTCGCTTGTTTTATACTTAGTACAGCTATCATTTTGGATTTTACGATTTTATACAGTCTGTCAGTTTTTAATATTAAGCACCTCCTCAACAATTTCCAAACATATATCAGGAAAAAAAGACTGCACTCATGTTCGCTGTTTCGATAAATTTTGTTAAAAGCTAGTTTTCTGTTTGACTCTAAAGGATTTTCTTTTGTGCGAGATCTGTGACGTGAAAATAAAAAACTCAAAAAATTGGTACCTCCGAACCGAACAGTAAAAATAACTTATTTTGATAAGGAGGAAATGATCAGTCACACAGAGAAATAGTGATACAAGCACGATCGCCTTATTAAAAGATAACTTTTTATCCTGACTAACTCACCTCAGTAGGGTGAAGAAGTTGCGCATTTTTTAAGAGCTAAATTACTTTTCGAGTTCACCCACTTGGAAAACAGAACAGCCTCATCAGAGAATTAATTCTACACCTTTCTAAATAGAGAAATTTACTGTCTAAAATTGTTTGGACATAGAATTAACCTGCACCTCCTTAATCTTTTCTCTTTAAGAAACGTTTTATTTTCTCTGATTTATTCCCATAGACCTATTATACTTAAAACATTGACTAAATGGAAAAAATGCCTTGTATCAGTTTCGATTTATTCTGTAAAGGTTCAAATTTTCCAACTTCGAAAAATAAAGATAGGGACAAGAGAATATAGAATGTTAGTATGAACCCAGCTTTATAGCATTTTAACATCAGTACTATACTTCCATTACATTTGTAAGGTAGCAACATTGATGAACTTGGTTAATTGTCAAGTACTTTGACTTTATAGTACTGGACCAGCAAAGAACGATGATTTCTGGTTAGACATGCGGGCGCTAAATAGGCAACCACTGCGTACCACTTGACGTCATCAATCATTTAGTGTTCGATACTCAATAGCCCCATATCACCAATGTTAACGAAATGTGCCATGATTCTAAGCCTTCAAATGAACATCGGCTTACTGCACATGTGCGGTAGGTCTTCTTTCGTCTGTTTTCGATTCTGTCACAGGTTTATAACAATGATAGCAACAACAACATCAAAACTGACGCAAAAAGACCTACTGCCCTGGTGCAGTAAACTGATGTCCACTAAGATGTTGGCAGAAATTTTCGTGTTTATCTGAGTATCCAGTATCGAGAAGTTTTATGTACGTTTATGTACACTGGTCTTGTAAATTTAAGGTATGACCTTATAAAATGTACTCTAAATTGATGAACTGAAGCAAAACGTCGAAAATAGACAGAGAGTACGCTAGGGTTGCCTACTTTTACGCCGGCATGTCTTGACATTAAAAAATACATTGGTTTTATGGAGCTGTACTGGTCCAGTACTTCATAGTCAGAGGTCAGATACCATCTGTTTATGGTAAGAAGGGCGTGACGTCATAAACCATATTCAAACTTATCTGCTTGAAATACCATGTTTGTTTACTTTACATAATAAACTCAACTGATGATTATCATTGTATAACAATGTATATATCTGTACCTTTTTCTCTCTCCCCAACCATCGGTCACATCCAAAGGTGATTCTGATGTCATACATTTCGTAGTATGAACAGTGATACGAGCTTCACTGAGCATTATCTTAGGACCCATGGTTTGTAACATCATCATTTTCTGTATTTTTTTGTCTTTGTTGTTTCATACTAATGGGGGATGTTGACTGTTTAGGCGTTGAGCTATTTTACAAAATTTTAATTTAACGTCATAAGTTTTTGAAAAATTTCAACACTGATACTAATGTTTCTGACTTGCGGATCACTTTGGTGTTTTTTGACAAAATTTAACTTATTTATAGCATGATTCTTCAACTTCATTAAATTCAAGAAATTCAATATTCCATTACTTTAAATGAGAAATTGAAAATTTAAGTATGTTAAATGAATATCTTTGCTGTGAATTCAAAGCACTTGCCTCTAAAAATAACAGGGTATATATAAAGAAAAACATTATTCACAGTTCTCAGGACTTCAGGAGTACCAAACTAAGTTCCTATTCTTTCCATATTTGATTAAAGTTATCGAGAGGAAATGTGAGAGAACTATTGGTTGAAGAGAGCTGCAATTTAGTAGAGACATCTAAGTATGTTAGTTGAAGAATAATTCGAATGGTTTTTGAGATATTGCTGAAATTCCGTAACTAAGTTTAATTCATTTTAATATCATTTGAATCACTCAATCTGAACAGAATTTCAGCAATATCTCGAAAATCACACGTAGGATTTCAGCCAAATTTACACAGAATCTTGAACTAACATACCTCAATATCTTTAAAAAATTTCAGTTCATTACAGTCAAAAGTTCTCTCGCAATTCCTTTCGATAACTTTGAATTCCCAAAAAGTCTGCACAGTTTCAACGGATTTAGCACCAAAAATACTAAAATCATGTTTTTGTTTAGCAGCAGTAAGTTGATAGTATAAATAAATCAACATACATTTATCTAATTCTTGTCTTTCTAAAATAATGTAATTTTTTTACAGGGGTGAAGATTCCCCTGCAAAATGCCACGAGGACAGACAAAAATTAAACAATGAAAAAATGATAAAATAAATAAATACGTCACAGAACACAGGTCTTAAGAAAACGCTCAGTATTGAAGCTCTCGTGAACAGAGTAACTTAGAATTACTCATTCGTGATGACGTCATCCCTTTAACGAACATTTATGCCTGTAGTACCATAATTGAATTTTAGTTTACTTTTCATTCATTAGTTACTCTTTTTTGAACACCATCTGCTTAGGCTTATATTCACAAATGTCACTTTAACCTCCCTTCACATGAATTTCACTTTAAAATTTTTTTTTGCACAATTTCGTACTTCAAAATGTGGGAAAATTGTATCTCTTATGAGAGTTCTAATGTAAAAACAAAATATTACCACACTCTTAAATACAAAGTTGTGCCAAAAGTCATTTTCAAGTGAAGTTTAAGTGAAATGAGGTTAAAGTGATGCTTGTGAATATGGGCCGTAGTCTACTTTTTGGGAGCGAAATATCCCAGTATGCACGTCGAACCTTTACAAAAAGTACTGCGAGTTCCGAATTTTTTTCCATTTAAAACGTAGCTACATGCAACGTCAAATAGGTACCTAAATATTGAAAAAATAAGAACGTTTCTGTTGGAAAAACACTCGGAGACATTTCTTGGCAGGCCAGTTCAGCATCAAAACCTCAATTTACGTATTTGAAGCAGCCACTATAGTGAGTCCCACTTAACGTTAACAAACCGAAATTAGTTTCCAACAAAGTTGGACATACGACACACTTCAGACCGACTCTATAGTTCAGCATACCTACTGGCGAATTGGTAGGTATTCGACCATTTATAAAATGAACGCCGACGAACGTATTCGTAAAAATAATAAAATTGTCGTTTTAAAATCAACAACAAAAACGACAACAGAAAAAATATACCCAGATATCTTTTCTTCCACCCACTGTTAACGTAGGTACTTATATTATTTTGCGAACGTAATTCAATTAAGTATTATAAAGTCGAATGTTTTTATAACTGTTTACAATGGCAACGTTTTGTTAATAACGAATGCGAACAAATTATTAGACTAATCTTCGCATCATACGCGTACAATACGATATCCATAAAGATGTCAGGTAAATTAATAATTTCGTAATATATTTGCGCTAAAGCGTTTTTTATGGAATTAGTCCCGTATCGGAAGATGTTTATTATAATGTTTCGAAGATATCTTAACGACCTAAATACGATAATAAAAACTCGTAGGGTAAATATATATAAAGTAAGTTATTAAAAAAGGGCGAGAGCGAGAGGGGCGGCATTGTGCGGAGTCGTAAATAATGCATAGAGTAGCACGCAATTTATGGCGCAGAACTGAGCTCCTACAATCACGACTGGAGGGAAAAAAATGAGAAAAAAAGATAAGAACGTTATTAAAATTTTTAAGCTGCTAGCCTGCTGAGAAGGAATAAATGTACCGCGCGCGAATTGTTTCCATCCCAGAAGAGTTTTTACCAATACGAGAAGATGTAGCTATTGTATATAAGTACGTTAAAAAAAAAAAGATGAAAGGAGACTGGAGACGAAACAGTGGGCTGACGGTCGAGGGGTTTAAAAAAATGAAATATATATTCTTATAGGAGAATACGTGTAACGAAGAATCAAAAGACAGCATTAGTGCAGATCGTTGAAATACGTATGATTTATGTGGGCATAAAATGGATTATAGAGGAGCTCGACTTTTGCGGACGTGTATACCATGTACCTATCCATAAAAAAATTTTATTCGAATGAAAATTTTTTAATTTCAACATCAATTACGAAATCGAGGTTTAAGTTGATGTATTCAAGAAAAAATGGAAAATAAATTTATAAAAAAGTCACCTCGCGTAAGTAAAGGATAGATACTTATATAGGTAATACTTTTTAATTTTATAACTTTTAATTTTTATCTTATCAATTAGGTAGGCTATTGGTATCGAGTAGGAACCATGTACTGTCGCGTAACTATCAGAACAGATTATGGCGTTCACAAAGTTCAAGATCTTATTTCTGGAGAATTCGTAGCTGTGTTCGATGCGGCAAAGAAGAGCTGCATTTAAAAGTTTTAGTTCTGACAACGTTCCGTCGAAAGTTAATTCCTAGTTTTGACGTACGGTTTTAGGTCTATGTCAGTACTTTTCGGTGGATGAACTGGAAAAATTGCTAACTGAGATCGGTCAAGAAAATTTTATTAGTGGTGCGAATTATCGATATTTTTTTGTATCGATACGTATCGATATTTCAGTGAGAATTGATTTCACGGAGTGATTCTGAGAGAGAGCTTTCTGGAATTAATAACAATATTAGAATATATAGATTTATTTGAAAATTATTATTAGTAAGAGGGCAATTTAACCTTTTTTTTTTTTCGAATTCGCTCATACCTTATATTGATTTTAGATGTTTTTGAAAATATTATCGAACAGGTAACTCACAAATTTTTGAATAAATTCTCAGCCTACTTTGAGGTTTTTATGATTCGAAGATTTTGAATAATGGATGAATTGGAAACTGGGTATTGCTGCGCCAGAGTTTCTATTTTAAGCTCGTAAGCTTGACTGGATATGAAATTAAAAAGTAATCATTTTTTTCAAAAAATAGAACCGACTTCAAAAAGAAATGTCCTAAAAAGAGAAAAATAATTCTTTTAAAATTTTTCAAGCAAGATGCAGGTCTAAGAACTGTAACTATTGAAGTCGGCGCTCTTTTCCACACCGTGTAGGCTTAATATACGTCAACCCTGTCAAATTTTATGGCAAAACCTCTTAATCAACACAGACTTCAATAATTTCAGTTCTTAGACCTAGATCTTGCTGGAGAAATTTTAAAATGATAATTTTTCTCTTTTTAGGCTTTTTTTTTTGTTGAAGTTGGTTCTATTTTTCATTTCATTTTAATTCCAGTAGATTTTACTGGACAAATTTTAAAAGAATTATTTTTTTCTTTTTAGAGAATTTCTATTAATGTTTTCTGTTTTTTGAAGTTGATTAGATTTTTTGATGAAACAATTTTTTTCAATGATTTTTTGTCTCTAGCGTTAGCGGCAATATTACTTTAAATCTAACAGTTTTTTTATTTAAAAATAACTCAAAAGCCACCTATACTGAGTGTTTTTAAGAAAACCTCAAATAATTAGAGACAATTTCTTTATTATCTCTTTTATTATTTTAAAACTCAATTTACATTATTCAAATTAATTATTAACATCACATTCAATCTTACCACTACTAATGCTATTATTTATACTTTAATCAAAACCTGGCAAAATCCACAAGCCTCTAGTGTGGACACCTAACTTTTCTATTCGAGAATAGTCACAGGAATGAGTTCGTCTTCATTTGAAGAGAACACAGTGTCCGTAATTTATTATCATGTTTCAAAATGGTTGACCTAAAAAGGTGGCGTCATGTCGGAACATCCACCAAATATGATGATTCTACATTGTCAGCATACCTACCTGGTGGTGTTCATCCGTGAGAATAGGAGAAATATAAGTGGCTATTATTCCCAGAATTGGGAATAATAGTCGTTTATTTTGTTCGACACGTTTTTGTAGATGAACCAAAATGTCTACAAAAAGTTGATGGAACACTACCTCATAGATTCTAAAAACAATTTATTGGGACCACCATGCGATCATTTTCTATCATTTTTAAAATAATTCATCAAAATTGATGATCATCTTGAGAAATTATGCTGGAACAAAAAACCACACATATGGATGGAATTGATGACCTCCTCTTTTTTTCGAAGTTGGTTAAAAAGATTGTAAATATGGCCGAGACTGATACGAAGTATACTTTGTGTAGGAACAAGACTACAACCAAAATTATTAAGCGTATCGATGCCAGATCAAGACAAGCTTGATATTGATTTTGGCTTGGTTCATCACTAGACATACGTATCGATAATTTTTCACTATTCCACCAGTCTAGTATCTAATTCCTAAATCCTAGATAGGTACTACCTGTATAGCCGTTTCGCAGCTAGGCTACAAACAATATCCGCTATCTTCTTCTTATGCCCAGTTTCACAGAGACGTTGTAAGGCGAAATTACTTGGGTACTTTGTGAAAATAACGCTTTAAACGTTATCATTTTACCGGCAAACTCGAATTCGTTTCATTTTCTTCTGCATGTTTGGAAATAAATCGCCAGGCTACCACGGCTTAAACGGTATCGCCTAATTTGGGATCGCCTAGAGGTGGTCTCCATTATTCAGGTTTCGTTGCAACACTCCCTAGTTGTCGTGTCCAAAACTAGCCATCCCATCTCATCTGTTGCATGCAACAATTTAAATGAAGATTAATAACGCGGTACGCACTTCATATTATACAAAACAAGAAAATACGAATACACGTACGAAACCGAAGTTCATTACAATTCAAACTTTTTAATAATTTAGAGGTGAGAAAGAAATAAAGGGGCACATACGCGGTATACATGATTCGAAATAAAAAAGATGACGGATTTAGTTTCATATACGTGCACTTCTCCTCTAATTACTTTAAAATCTCGTGAATTCCGCATTTAAAAAGTAACCGGTCATTATATTTACCGGTTTAAAATGAACGAAATGTAATGAAAGAAGAGAGAAGAAGAAAAAAATCGAACGACCAAAAACAAAAGGAGAAAGAACTTATTTTTATTCAAAAAAAGTTACTACCCTCCGGTTGTCTTACTAGTGTCTGCGTACAAGTGTTCGTGAATGTGCAATGACTTAGAATGAAAAAAAAAAAAAATAATAATAATAATAATAATAATAATAAATTTGGTACATGGGTGAAATTAATTAGGAGGTAACCAGTATGTGCGTATCCGCCTTTTTATATGCACCATTTATTAGAATCTTAATTCAATTTAATTTCATTTTTAATCGAGTATGCCCACCACCTGATTGAAAATTTCTCGGTGGAGAACAAAGTATGTATAGTTGCAGTTTCGGTATTTTATTATTAAAATATTGAAAATCTGATATATTTTCACCAATTAAAATCGGACGAACTTTCATTCAGCAGGCAGACACATCATTTACCCATTGTTCTCAGTAGTTAGTTACTTGCTTCTTACTTTCAAGAATTCGTACCACCATAATAATAATTTAATGTTGTTTATTTGCCTTTAATGCATACTGAGTGAAATTTTCGATTACACAGAGCACAATAGAATAAGGGTGCTGGTAGAGTATTTCATTGAAAACAGTTCTCCAAAGATTATAACTATGATTCTATTAGAAATTGGTGATGAAAGCCATTGGTTTCGGCGCAAAACATTCGCGTTTTACATCATAGCTTCCAATGTCCAATATCTTCCAGCCATTAAAAATCTGCGAGTAGCCTACCTGAGAGACAACGGAGCAGTATATCATAAAAATGAGTCGGACTAATTTTTCACCCCGTTGGTAACACAATATGTAAAATAATTTTTTTGCAACACCCACCCCAAAAACAGACTTTTTCGCACGTATTAACCATATGTGAAGTAAGAGATTTGACAGCAGTATGTTGAAAAGTAAAATTTATCTCACATGCACAGCTTGGGACTTTCTTAGATTATTGGTATTTAAGATTAAAGTGGCTGACATCTGGCGGAAATTCGTAGAAACAATGAAGAGGTGATCATGTACAAAAACGCATTTGATTCTACACAAATTCAAAACTGAAATTAAGGTATTTGCAGGAAAATGATGGAAATAATTTTTTACAAATTTATAAAGAAGTCATTTGTCTTTAAATTTACGAAAAAAAAAATTAAATTGTCTTCTGTATTCAATTATTGTTAACCCCTGTGAGCTGAGTGAACTTCAAAAAACAAATTTCATAGGTATTATTAAACTATCAAACTGAATCGTAGAATCAATACAGACAAATTAAATTGAATAAGAAACTAAACAAATTTGAATAAATGACAGAAACATATTTTGTTCATTTGCAGATTCATGATTTGCACAATTTATATAACATTAACCAACAACCCCAAATCATATTATGATACCTAATATCACCTTTTCAACCCATTGGCTATCTGGTTTTCATCTCAATCCATGATAACCCATTTGCACTACTTGCGCAGCGCCATCTAGTTCTATCTTAAATGGGAATTAAATCGCTGTCTTGGTTGCATTTGCGCATTACCTAACATTATAAAATTTCTGTACTTTCGGATTTCATGAAAAAATGAATGTCAAATTACTATCTCAATAATTGAACCGAACATTTCAGCTTTGAAAGAAACCTCTCTCATTTCAATTAATGATTCCTAAGCCTCTATAGTTAAGCTACAGAGCTGGAATTGATGTTGCTGGAATGAGGATAAAAATTTCCATATAAATTTTCATTCATCTTTAGCCATTTTAAATTAAACAAAAGAAAAAAAATTATTTCTTGAAATGAAAAATTAATTAAGATGATAAAGTATGGGCGTAGCGTGTTCTTTGTAGATGTGTGTGTGTGTGTGTGAGCCAAGCTCAGAATACAATTAAGCTATATAGACGAAATATTGTATAGCCGTGAGTGCAAAAAGTAGTTTGTGGACTATACGTCCACTGGTCTGCTAGGAGATTGACAAGTGCATAACACACTCATTCGTCAACAATCACCCATCGCCACAAATGTATTTTCCTACTATTACATTGAGTGCAGCAGTGGGACCTGTGGAAATGCGCCAATCCCGAGTCTTAGATCAAGAATATATAGGTCACTCAAATTCTTCTATACACAATATATAACTGTGTATATATATATATTTCCACTTTTCTCTCATTTTGGAATTTTTTGAAAGTCTGTGGAGCCTCCGCTATTTGACCTATAAATATGAAACTGGGGATAGTGTTAGAAACTTTCACGGGCTACAAATTCGTATTGAAAATTTTAAAATGTATTGGACAGTTTTGGAGCTAAGGGTTCTCAAAGTTGTGTAAATAACTCCAGTAAATTGAATGATTTTGGCTTGAAATTTTTTTAACAGTTAAACACTATAAAGGAATGGTTTGGTACCTAATTATAAATGAATTGATTGCTTAGGTATTGGTTTATTGTTATTCTTTCCAAAAAGACATTATTCAATTGTATTCAAAGTCAGATTGTGCTATGTAATACTTTAAAATGCATAAATTAGTATTACTGGGCATTTACTGAAATAATGCCTACCTGACATAAAAATTAGTTTTATGGAGAAATTATTCCATATTGTACCCCTTTTGTATTCCCTCATAGTCTTTTTCTTAGTTATTTTGTATGTAATCCCATTGATGATAGGTACTTCTTCTTTCATTATATTGTGATTCCTCAGTTAATTATACGTACAATCATAATTTTCAGTTATTATTTTACAATTGTTTCTTGAAGTTGATAATATGATAGTCAGTAATCCACCCGCAGGGTGGGTAGTATTTGTCTTTCGTCTAATATGTAATGAGAAATTGTATTTTTTGTCTTCGATATTCTCAACTCACACACTTTATTACATCTTAAAATTTGCTCAGTACAAGAATAATGAACCATAAAATGTTGTTGGTGCATCAAATTTCTCATTAAAGTTTTGTCAAAGCTGTAATAAAGCTTTAAAGTTATTCTAGGTTAGTGTCTATGTGTGAGTAGTTCGACATAAATAATCGATACATTGATATACCAATAATCATATATACGTACTCATTCTCCTGAATGAATTACAATTTAGAAGATAAAGAAAATATATGAGGGATTTGGGCTATAATTGTATTTTGCTATTAACTCTTAAAATACGGGCACAATGTAAGTTTATAAATATTTAGGTATAGGTACTTATTCTATGAATAGGTAGGTATAGATTATAGGCTAAAATGATTTGATATAAATTTAGGTATAGGTCGGTATGTGTCTATGTATGAGTGTATGTGTATGAGATCAGTATGACCAGTTAGTGTTTCTTTGTTTATATAATACTCCATGGACTTCACTGATTGAGAATGGGCAAAATCACAAATTTTTTTATACAAATCATGGATCACGGATAAGATTTAAAATTTGGTTCAAATTACGGACCATGAATCTCCGCTTAAAAAAATAATTTTAATCGAATTTTTTCAGATCATTTTTTCTAACAACTTCATGGATTACTGTTTCCAATAATTTTTTCCAAGGACTTCAACGTCAAAAAAATTCTGAAATGCTCAAAACTGCAAAACTATGACATAATTTTTTTTCAATGGACTTCAAGTTATTCAGCGATGATTTGAAAACATTTGAATCATTATTACAAGATGATTCGAATCAGGGATCACAAATAAAGATTAAAATTCGATTCGAATCACAAATCATGAATACTGAGCATAAAAAGATTCGATCAGAGATATGGATAATTCATTTTTGATCTGGATCATATCTATTCCTGACCAGGAGGTATTTTAAATTTTGAGATGATAGCGTACAGCCCGACAAAGGGGATTGCATTCTCACCACCCACTTCCACCATAGTAACAAATATAGTAAAGGATTTTTTTTATAAAAAACTGATAACGATATATAAATAAATTATTTCCAGCTATTGCACATCAGGTAATATTAAATAGCCCGTCCAAAGGACGGGTACTGCAGCTTGTGTATATATATATATATATATATATAAATGTTATTGGTGCCAAAATTTTCCAAAGGTCATGAAACAATAACGTGACCACCCCAACTCTGGGGAATAATACCGCACCAAGCGTAATAAGTAGATCTTCTGAAAAAAACCTACTTAATTAGTACCAAGTAGTCTCACATATTATTTTTAATTATGAATAATACAATCACACCAGTTCAATCATCATTGCATTTATTTTCAGAAAAACCTCGTCACTTACCATTTTAAAAATGTATAAAACTTTTAGTTCTAATTAACTTGTTCAGTTTTCATTTTCCAACTTTTTAAAATAATTTTACTAAGAGAAATCCTGGGGCCAGCATTGGTACTCACAATTGAAACCTCTAATGACCTAATTATAAAAACTTATTCTCTCTAAAAAGAAGTGAATATGACAGATCACTCTCATTCTAAATGATACCTTACCGCCAATGTAAAACGATGATTCACGAAAAGGAGCTCTCCATTAGAATCACAACAATAGTAATACAGTCACATATACACTCGAGCAAAAATTACAATATGAAAATGAAGGATAAATGTTTCATAAATACAACTTGAATTAGTGGCTAAAATACCATGAAAATCACGTGTCATCATAGCAGTTAATCTTCATGTGAAATCGTAAATATATTGTATACTTTATCAGCAATTAATCTTTTCGCATTAAAATAACGTGAAAATTCTACTAAAACCACCCATATACTTACTATATACTCGTTATGTGGTATTGATGACTAAAGCCTTCGAGAGAATATCTATTTCCCTGAGGGATGATATCATTTTGTAACCCGGTTACAATTATTGGCACGAAATAACGCCGAATTTTTCATACAGCTTCGACACGAATGTCGATTATAAAATTTTTCAGACCTTTTTTTTTGCACGTTCAATCGAGAACGGTTATTAATCACGAAATATTTTTGATATTAATCGTATCTAGTAGACTATGTAGGTAAGTAAGTATATGTATACAGAATAGGTACTTATGCAATCAAAATGAATGTACATATAACGTCGAATGTAATTCAAGATGATGAAAAGTTTATTTATTTATTAAGTGCATATATGTATATACACTTTTCTTTTCTGTTTGTTACTGTTGTTGTTTACTGGAGGCCTCATACCGAGTTCGTAATTCATAGATTGTAATTAATGAAACTGTTTTTGAGACACATCAAATCGATGATAACAATTGTTGAAAATGATACCGCCGCCGTGAAATAAACGTTCCTTATTGAATATTTGACTTTTATTTATTCATTATAACGTATCTACATAACTTTATATATACTTTTTCTCTGAAGTCCCGGACTTCCAGCCAGCTCCCAGCTGTAGGTATTTACTGATTAATTGGAATACGATCGCAGCAATAGTCTATATTTAAACGAATATTATGCCCAACAAACAACATATTCTTTTCAATTTAAAATGCAGAAAAATGTACAGAAAAAAAGGCCACAACAGCATAATCTGACATAAATTTAATGTGGACTCGAACTGAGCACAAAACGAGAAGGAGATATTTCAAGAGACGTTCGAGTAAAACTTCCTTTATCTCAAACGATGTTCTTGTCATTTTCATTGTAATCCTGTCCCCGGCCATGAAACTGTCCGTTTTCTACTTATATACCTTTTCAGTGTTTGCTCGAAATCTGCAGCATTATTGTGTGTTTCTGTAAGTGGCTACACTAGTTGGCCACTTTTGTTTCCATTTCTCCTTTGACTATATAGTACTGGACCCGTAAAGAAAGATGATTTCGGGTTAGACATGCCGGCGCTAAGTAAGCAACCAGAGTGTACCTTTTGACGGACTTTGCTTTGTGTTTAAGTACGCTATCAATGTGAATTTAAGGAAGGTCTTTATCAGATGTTTTCTAAATTGGTGAATTCAAACAAAATGAAGAAAATATACACAAGGTACTTTAGGGTTGTCTACTTTTTGGCCGGCATGTCATGACATTGGAAATTACATTGGTCTTTTGGAACTTTACTGGTCCAGTAGGTATTATATAGTCAAAGCATTTCTCACTTCAGTGCAAATACATTCAGTTTTGGTCTGTCGAAATCGTCTTTTAATTATCAACAACTAAGATTTAGAAGAACTGCTACTTATCGTTATTTAAAATTTACGATTAAATCAAATTGTCGCAAATCAAATACTTTTGGAAAACCTACTCGATAAAACAGACGTTTTTTGTGCACATTAACTACGTCACCTAGTCAATATCCGTACACTTTTATTGCAAGTACCTATGCAAACGTGTATTCTGAGAAAAATTCGTATTGTTTATCGGCAGATAACGGCATGGAATTCAAGCGGGTAATTAAGCAACTGTGCGTTTCGATAATTTAGTGAATAGGTACTCTATATGTAAAGGACGTCCTTAAGTAAAATTTTGCCCATACGCAGCTTGGCACTTGCTTAGATTATTGAATCACTGCCTTCATTGCAAATGCGCCCTGGGTCTTATTCGATTTATTATGAAATTTCTGCCCTTTCCGATTTTATAAAAAACTGATTGTCAAGTTACCACTAAAATTGAACGCAACAATTAAACTTTGAAACAAACCTCTTTTGTTTCACTTCATGATTCCTCAGCCGGTATTTAAGTTAGAGAGTTGAGGTTTGTGTTGCTGGAAAAATAATAAAATTCACAAAACTTTTATTTAATTTTTTAAGTATCTTTGGCTGTTTGAAAACAAACAAATAAGAACGTCATCATAATTAATTTAAAATTGGAAGATTTTGGAATCTAAAAACCTCTACTTATTTACTTGGCTGTTCCTAAGCTACTATTTAGGCTAGAGAGTAGGATTTAGCATTTCTGGGCAGAAGAGAAAATTTCCTCAAATTTTATTTTCTTGTAATTTTTTAATCATCTTTAGCCGCATGAAAATAAACGAACGAAAAAAACGAAAATTAATAGAAAATTTGCCATTTCCGGAATCTAGAAAACTCTCTTCTTTCAGTCAATAATTCCTCAGTCGCAATTAAAGCTAGAAAGTTGGGACTGGTACTGCTGGAAAGAATAAAAAATTTACTTAAATCTATATTCCATCAAAGTTTTTATTCATCTTCAGCTACTTCAAAATGAATGAATTAAAAAACGCCAATCAAAGAAAAATTTGCTTTTTATATTGTTTAAATAAGTTTACGTTGAAAATGAGTTTTTAAAAGATGAACTTTTATTTGTTTTTTTTTTTGGCTTTAGCTTCATACGAAATAAATATCATTTCTTTGCGGAAGGTTGACTGCAGTATTGGTATATTTTAAAATCGCAGTGATGAGTAGAATAAAATTTTATAATAAGTATAGGTATGTCCGAAAAATTTTACACATGCGTGAAGTAGGTAATTGCTATTCGTGTGATTTGCATCACTCGTATCAAATTCACCTGCTTTACGCACTAGTATCAACTATTATGAATGTACAGACTTCTTTATCGATTCAACTGACAAATAAAAACGAATAAATTTCAAAGCAATATCCTCCATCAGCAAAACATATAGTTCCGTACAAGCTGCTGAAGTTACGTTGTGGAAGAGAAGTGTGGTTTTTCAACCTCTCCTTTATCGTAACCCAAAAAGAATTGAAGAAATATGGAAAAAAAATAAAAAACACAAAAACAAATGGAAGGTGAGAAAAAAATTCAAAAGAAAAGCGGGAAAATAAAATTCAAAACCCCCTCCAGAAGAAATTTCTTACCATGCCACCGATTTGCTGGCATACAGAAATACTCCAAAAAGTCTATTAACTATTCCTACTCTACATTTATGAATGTACCTTTGTTCAATATGGAAGAAAATTAACTTTAGCTGGTAGGCTATTCTCTTTTGATGTCAGTCTGTTAGATTCGGAAACGTGCAAAACTAGATCTCTTAAGAGCGTATGCTGATTTATGGGATAGAGTTAAACGTTACCGAAATTTTAGGCTCAGTTTGGTGAGTAGGCTAAGCTTTGATCAAAAGTTCTAAAGAAGTGATCGTATTTTAATCGCCTGCCTCGAGTATCTTATCACTTTTTTCTCATCAAAAAAGTTCTTTTAATATTGTTGTAGTTGAAAAAATGACTTTTTGAGTTTTTCTTTTTGACAAAACTAACACGTAAATAACTAAAACCGTCGGATTGAAGCACCAACTAACTTTCAACAGAACTTGACAAAAACTAGAACTTGAAGTATAACACTTTTTTGTCATATCGAACTACCGTGCTATTTTGGGAGAATTCGAGTTGATCAAAAAAATAGAAAACCTGAAATTTTTATACAATACTACACCACATATCGCTGTAATCGGGCGAATGATGATTATTTTCTCATCCCATATCATCCTACGCACAGCACTCAGTTTATTTTTCACAACTGAAGAACTTCTTGGAGATAGAATGAGTTCGTCATTAACTATTTATTCACGTTGTTCCGAATCTTCATCTAAATTAACGTGAATAATATGCCATGAAAAAATCTCTTATTAAGACCAAATTTGATGGGTGACCCTGATCTTACTGTCACCACCCACAATTCAAGTTCATATCCGAAGAATTATTCTATTTTTAGGCTTTACCTCAAAATAAGACAAAATTGTACAATTCGTTTTATTGTAAATTTTTTTTTTTTTTTTTTTTTTGTTTATGACATACCAGTATCACGAATAAAAATCACCGACGATCGTAATCCTCCTCACATCATTCGTCATCGAAATCCAAAGGTTTCTTTTATGGTTTATGTTTCCATTTCGTGCGAAATAAATTTTATCATTTTACACAGATCTGTATTGCAGATTTTTGTCGATAAAAATTTCGTTATGAACGAATTTTTCTTTACGGATAAAAACCTAAACTTAATTAATGATAGTGCTCACATTTTGATACAATCTATTTTGTGTAAAAAAAAAAAAAAAAAGTTAAAAAAAAGTTTAAAAAAAGTTAAAAAAAAAAACCGAGGAAATCGTAAACCTATGTATAAACAAGGTAGAAACAATAAAGTAAAAAAAAAAAAAACATGTTTTTATGTAGGTACTCATAAAATTTATTTGAATCCAAAAAGATGTCAACATTGTACAGTTTGAACGACGATATATAAACGTTACGAGATCGGTAAACTATTCAACATGAATGGTAATTTTATTCATTTCAGTATAGGCTTTTTTTTTTTTCTTACTTTTTACATGTGTAATATTTTACGATCGTCAATTCAACCAAGTTAAATGATAGTTTAAAAATTTTTGCGTGTAAGTATTGCTACTGTTTAGATGATGGATATGAAAGAGAGCAAGAAAAAAAAACAAAAAAAAAAAAACAAGTACCTACATATTATAGGTATATACATATAAACGCAGTATGTATTTCTGCATATTGCAAATGTTGACACTCGTATATAGTTGCATCACCTCTTTTTTTTCTTTTTTTTTTTCTTGTAGGTAGGTATACTTATTAAAAGAACGGCGACCAAACATTTATATAAATTTGTAAAATGCGGGCGGAACGTTTTAATAATAGGGATTCGTGCGTGTCTTCTGAAACAAATCAATGGTCGCTTTGGGTTAAGAAATACACAGACGTGTGCGCTATAAATGCACCAACGTGGAATAAACTAGTTAACCGGTTGTTTACAAATTAACGGCGATTCGTGAAATGAAAATACAGCGTGCGCTATTTGTGCAATATACCAATACAAAAGATCTGAGAAGACGATCACGTTCGATATGCATACAACATTCAGAATATTACTTTTGAATTTGCCACTAAATATAATTTATATTTGTATAAAAGTAGTCCACAGTCGAACTAAGTATGAATGCGATACATTATATGGGTGTTATGAGAGAAACAATTTTTAATTTTCTTTTCTTTCAATTTTCGCGGTAAGGAAGGTGCGATTGGTTGAATGCTCAAATCGACTATAGTGATGAGCCGAAGTAAAACCAAGACTGAAACCAAAACCACGACAATTATAGCTGTGCCTTGGAATTAGAACAACCAATGTCATAAATTCAAGTTTTGAGAAAAACTCAATTATATATTTGCTTCAAAATTCATCGCTTCATAATTCTGGTCTATAAATATCTATACTAAGCTGAGATTTTGGTATTTGATTGTCATAGCTGTATGTATTTCATTACGTTTTGTTTTTTTTTTTCGTCATTTTCAATAACAGAAGCTTGAATTAATGACAATAATGACACTGGTTGTTCTTATTAGATTCTTAAATTGGTGAAAATGTAACATTGGTTACATACGAATGAAATTAAGATTGAATAAAGGACATGTTAAAAATGAATTTTTTTACATATTATGCTTCTATAAGTGTAAAATGTGCGAAATGTAACCCAGTGAACTCTATAGCATTCACACAGATACACGTAACTCCTCTGGCAGTTGCAATCCTAGTACTTTGGTAATGCTCTGGCATACTCTAGCAGCAAACTCGATAACAATTCACGAGTCTATCCATAAAAACACTAAAAAACAAAGGCTAAATTCTGTTCCTAAATGAAGTTGAATAAAAGCATATAAAAACGAAATTTTAGGGCTGAAATAGGCTTAAAACGTGAATTATAAAATAATGTTTGTTGTTGTTACTAGAGGCAGTGAGTGTGGGAAAAAAAGGCGTGAGTTTTGCTGGAGCATACTCATGAAGGGTTGATGTGTAAACATAATAATTGTGTGGTTGTGTGCATGTGCAATGCATTGCGCGCACGCACACGCATACACACACACACACACGAGAGAGTTATAATTGTAAGAGTTACAGTTACGCAAATCTCACAATCGTAATTCTCATTTAGCCCCCACTGTAAACCAAGCGCTAAAATGTTTATATATAAAAAATCATGGTCTTATGCAAATATGATTATCAATATGATTTTTATCCTTTCAGAAACTAAAACAACCACACATTGGTTGTTTTAGCACTGAAATATTCTATTCATTCTTGACATTGGTACATCTGAAGGTATTAATTAGGGGGTTCTGGGAGGTTGAGACTTTGGTTGTTCTTACATCTTATAGAAGACACATTCAGAAACTCCATGATGCTTCTAACCCAAAACTGCCAAAATGTGGCATTGGTTGTTCTAATTCCAAGGCACAAAATTAAGGTAGTCTTGAGATTTTGGCCTTGGTTTTGGACTTTTTTATGAACAAGTTTTGGTCTTACCTTTTTTCTTACACAGTTAAGTTTTCGTTTTAGATTTGGCCTTGCTTACAATAAGTTCACTGCTGTGATATCTATAACAAAATTAAACTTTCCATTCATCTCTTTCAAAATATATTTCTCTCACTCTCCAGTTCCTGCCGTTTTCTTCCTTCTGTTTCTCCATTTCTTCCTATTACTCATTCTTTCCCCCGTTCCTCTCATACCCCATTATACTCAATACCTCTCACCTTCTCTTTCTTTCCATCTGTCCTTCCTTCTCTTTCCTCTTCTCATTGGCCATCTATTTTTCTCTTCATCTACTTAAATGAAAAACAAAAACTCTAGCGAAGCATCACTCTGCAGTATGTAGAGTACCTATTTTGCATATCTCTTTTTATATAATTATTAATTTTATATAACTTTAATTTTTCAAACATTTTTAATCATATATTTTTACATCTTATTTTACGACTGTTTCTACATAAAGATACTTCTAGGGAGAACTCGAATGGAACCCTTGTACCCAATAGCGCCAAATAAAAAATTTCAGCGAAATGCAATGCTGAAAAGATGATCCTAACTCCCTACGCCGTAATTACGAAAAAGATGCTTCAAGCAACACAGGTGACTTGCTTTTCCCTAGAAATTTTTTTTTTTTAAATATTTCTTAGAAACTACAGAATCATCGGAGCTCGTCATATCCTGGAATACACCTACAATTCATTTTATCCAACCTCCCCCCTCCCTTAACCTCATTCCTTGATGAATCTTCCGTCCATTTCTAAACCATATATTTAAATTTCTGTCTAAATTTTATATATCGAATAGCTTCTATAGCACCGTCAATACGGATCACAAGTATGATAATCTTTCTTTTCTTACACGTACCCACTCGTAAAAGAACTAATAATAAGAAAATGACCAGATAAGGAAAAGCAACAAATTGAATGAGAAACATTGCAAATTATCGCATGACATAATGGTGAAGATTTTCTTCTCTCGATTCACGATTGATCTTGGCCTTGCTGAGTCGAGTCTTGATTTTGATTTAGCTACTTAAGGTATATTATATTGGTGTTGATCTCGCGTAGTACCTTCTTAACATATCTATCATTTTTCATAGCCTCTTCCAACTAAAAATATCTACGTTCCTCTAAACCAATTTCTTCTTTGGATGGTAAAAACAAGTCATACAGTGCGAATCTGAGAATTGAAATTTTGCTTTATAAGAAGCGGAATATAGGCTAATGCATTGTCTTGGTGAAGAATCCATAAATTTAATTTCTCATTGTTATAGTTGTGGTCATTTTCTCCTAATTCGTTTTCTCAGGTTGAACTCTTTAGAACCTACCTACAATTTTAGCAATGTTTTCTTTATTTTCAGCATTTTAAGGTCAAAATTCCATTTCTTCCTCACCATCATCGAAATATATGATCGCTTAAAATGATGCGAAGGACGTATTATACTATTCGCATGAACATCTTTAACCATTTAAAGTCTCTCAGTTGGAGAGTGTTTAAAATGTAATAAAATATAATCTAAAGTTAATCCCTTGTTCGATGTGTAAATTCAGCATAATTCCGGTGAAGAAGACTGACAGTATTCACTTCATATGCAGCTTATGCCAAAATGGAAAATAATAGACTGTTATGAAATAATGAATTTGATTAGCAAGCTTTGTACTTATTGAATATGATGTCTCCTATTAACAGCAACAATATTTACGGGATATAGAGCGTTGGTAGCTAGATACACACAATATTCTCAAATTTTATGCATACAGGGTGAATCAGTTTTTTAAACAACATACAAAAATCTCATTTGAAGCATCAAAAATTGACTCGCCAAACTTTTTAAATTTGGTAGCAGCATATGGCGAATACTTACCATCAAGTCAAAAAATACTTCTGAATTCCTTTCGATGTGGAAGTAATCATTGTTGAGTGGGAAACTTGGCTAGCTTGACCACCACATTTATTTGACCACAGACCATGTAACTTGTTTTCTCTAGGTTCACATCAAATTTTCAATGTACCATCGAAGAGAGTCTCATGTTGACTTTGAAGAATTAAGAACAACAATTCCATTTTGTTGTGAAACAATAACTTACGCTCAGCCGCACAATGTTCAGGTATCATTAATTTATGATCGACTAAGTTATTGTGTAAGCACCGGCAAATAGAGGACACTTCAAAAATCTAACTTACATTTGGCACAACAGCTTCCTTCCAGTTTGGGAGAGTACATCTATTTGTTTTTGAAATACGTAATCATAAAGGCAGTGTTTACACTGATATTTTACAAGCTAAAGTAGCCCTTTTCATTGATTGAAGCATAACCTCGATGTAAACAGTAATGCCGCCTCCATGTAAAAATTTTTACATAGAGGTTACAAAGTAACAAGGTTAACTTTCTTTCTGATACAATGTTAATCTGTAAGATTGCTATTGAAATGACAAACTCCAACTTATTGGTAATGTTTTTATTTTTATTTCAATAGTATTAAAAAAAGTCACCTCACCTACCACCCTATCAAAATTAGTAACGGAAATAATATTTAAAAAAAATATATAAAAAATACCCTCAGTGGGATTTGAGTCTGCAGTCTCCTACATAAGTATCAGACTAACTCTCTACACAAAGTCACAGTTGCTGATGCTGACAGTGGTGTGTTTATAGTATACTATCATTTTGTAAATACTTCACTCATCATTGGAATTATTTATGAGGCACTTAATGAACGTTCTGTTACTCTTTCTGATCATTAATTATAAAAATATCTTTCTCAACATGGTTCAAAAATGAGTTCACATGACTTAGGAATTGCTCGCTTGCTGCGATTATTTCGCAAACTTTCCCTTGCATGTAAACACTCATCTTTGAACCTTAGTGTGTAATATAGCCCTTTTTTTTTCATCATTTTAGTTTTCATTTAATTTACCGATGACTTATTCATCCAATTGTAAGCATGCGACAAGTACTGCAGTCTATGGTGTTTCCAAAAATGAATCACTTACGAATAAAGCTTGGTTTTGAGCGAATGGCCAACGCAGAAATCACGCAATTTTTAATTACTTAATTAATGGATAAACTTTTTTGTGAAAATCCAGATAGCTTTTCCGTACATGTATACACATGGAATTAAAGTAATTACGCAGCTTTATCATCTTTCTTTTTGAAAGAGCTACAAACGTCGATGTCAAGGAACACCTTATACCAACCCTTTGGGAAACCATTCGACCGTTTTATTTGAGCCAGTGTTACTCACTGACAACACCTAAACATAGTTTAGCATCGAAGTGGAGCAAAAACAATGATATAACCATTTTAAGTGTTAAATAAGAAATTACAAGTGAAAGCATTGAGAAAATTATAAAATATTCGACTTCACCTGGTCAAGGATAAAAAGTGAAAAAAAAAAAACTATATAGCTGCCGAAGTGATTAAACTGCCGTCATAAAGTGAAAACACGATATCGCTGATAACCTATTCCACAAATAGACGATAAAAATCGAAGATTTTTTTATCGTAGCCTACTTTTTTCCTAAAAATTAATAAGAAGCCTATCTCGTGGAACATTATTATAGACACACTTCGCGTCGAAGGTAGCCTAAAAAAATAAATAAATAAAAAGGCAATGCTCAAGCCATACCCGATCTGCAACCGGTTCGATATTTCACCCTGATAAGAGCAGTCCATCGTCCACGGCTAACGATAATACTCCACGATGTGGTATTACCAAATCGCGAAGGGGTCAAATCTAATAATAATCGATACATATATTATACGATATAGTAGAGTATAAGTATAGTATAAGGTAATAGACCACCTACAATAATCTAATACCAATAACCAATATCTAAATTAAAACGCGTTAACCGTTCGGTCAGTGTTATATTTCCTACCTCACCCCTCGCTCTTCCTCGTCCCCGCATCTTTCTTCTTTTATATTTTATTATCTTTTTTCCATTTTTTTTTTTTTTTTTAATACGTATATCCAGGAGATAGCACACGATGTCAGCATGAGGCCCGAGCAATGTATAACAACGTTAGCCATATAATGACATTGCATTTATAATAACTCTGGGCTTATTCGTGATCCGATCTGCCACGGCCAAACTACTCACGGAATTTTGAAGACTACTTTTTTGCCCGCCACGCTGCGTATATACGCGCATAGCCTATACCAAAGGAATCAGCTAACACATACACGCGTTCGTACACACGTACGCGTTACAGATACACGTACACACCCACACACCTACACACACACACACACACCCACACATACTCGCAAAATCAAGCAACAACAACAAAAAACTAGCTTTTATTTTAATCTGATACTGCGGTCAACAATTATTAGCTTCGGGCCTATTTCATCATATGAAGAGCGAACAATAAATGAACCTCAGGCAAATATTCCGGTTACTGTTCGCGCGTATCCCTTATCCGTAAGCATTCGTGCTGATAACTGGGTGACTTTGTGTACTATTGCTGCTGCCACCGTTGATGCCGCTGCCGCTCATGTGCTCATATTAAACATATATACGTACATATATATATATATATATATAAACTCAAAACAGTTCTCGTTTAGCCTCCTCATTTATGTGTCTACGTATATTATGTTTAAATTGTTGCGGGAGGATTTTTTTTTTTTTTTTTTTTTTTTAACAAAGTAGTTTAGCATGCGGCAATAATTTGCCTGGAGGGTGCAAAGAGAAGGGGGTGGAGGCGATTTACTAAATAATGGTACCATTTTTAGACTGGAGGCGTCGGCGTAAACGCGAGAAACGCTGCGAATATCGAATGATACGCTTGTTGCGTTTGTTAGAATGTAGGCGCATCGACGAAAAAAAAAGAAGAATATGAACAGAAAAAGAAGAATTTCTCGAATGATGCGTCCGTCTTTCTGTTCTCGACGAAATTTCACGAAATCTTAATTACATTGGGTATACACCTACGAACGTCATTTGACTTTGATTTAAGCTTCCTGAAATTATGTACATAATGTTGAGATTACGTGTAATACGCCAGGAGGGACCTTGGAAGTTTGTACCTGCGGCAGTGAAACGTTGCCAGACTTTTGTTGAAGACTTATTTTTTCTTGCTTCTTCGACGACTCCTACCGGTAACGTGACATTTTACGTTGGTTTAAATTTTTCAAAAATTTCACGTTATCATAGAGATTACGTCTATAAAGTCATTCAAAATTATGATTTCACTTTTTTTTTTGTACATTAGGGTGGAGGGCGGGAACGAATTAATTAACTGATAGGGTGGTTATTTTAAATTCTCTTCTTAGCAGCGAAACATTTTTTAAAGAAGAATTTTAATAACGATATTTGTTTTACTTTGGCTAAATCGTGTAAGTTGTATCGGAGAAGAGTTGCAAAAACATTTCACAGAAAAGGATACTTAGCTTACGAAATAAACAGCCGTTTGACTGGCGTAGGTAGGTCCGTCGTAGGAGGGAATTCACACATTTTCAGTGGTTTCTACTGACTTTTCCCAAACAAAAAATCACCAAAGCCTACAGAAAAACACAATTTTTAGAGGTCGAATTTTTTTTTTCTTTGCTAAAACGGTTTAGATCCCAGGATCCTCCCCTATATACAACCTTCAATAATTTACTGTCGAGTGATCTATCCTTTAGTCATGGAACCGCAAAATGGGCGAGAATGGGTGCCCACAAGGTCATGAAAACATGTTTTTCCTACAAGAATTTTCAATATTTTGCCTTATTCTTCTACATTTACGCATGTGAATCAACTGCAGAGCCGTAGGTTACTGCACTGGGTCTTGCCCACGCACAAAAACAAACTTAAATCCTTTCTCTAGAATACCGCATTGGCGTCATAAATGGCAAAGATATGACGAAAAAATGAAATCAACGTTCATCGTTCAGCTGTTTTCGCTGAAATTTCCATGGAAGATAATTCCTGCCATTTTGGCACATTAATCAAAAATATTTATTAACTACAGAATTTGCACGAAAAAAATTTCGAAAATTAGTCCACAATAAATGATTAGAATACAAGAGACTTGTCCCGTTTGAAGAATGTAAGTGTATGAAAAACAATTAGGTCCCACCACCACCGCCACCATCAAAAATGCCATATTCCCCTCGTATATTATAAAGCATTTTTTTCTGTCTCGTTTCTACGAATGAGCGTCCATTTCTATTGGTAATAGGAGACGACGAAGGAAGATTAATTACTAACAAGTTATACGTAAAATGCCGACTTTATGAATTATGGAAATTAACTTAAATGTGGGCTGATTTACATCCACTCGACCAACCTACACTTCGCATCAGCATCACAGAAGTCAAAAGTAGCCGACACAGTGTATATATTACTTATCTTCTTCGTTTTTTTTTTTTTTTGTTTTTTTTTTCATCATTTTCTTCTTTTACTTGCTCGTTTGCTTCATTCTGTTTGCGCAGAAAACGATAATATCTTCTCGGCGGCGTCTTAATTAAAATCATTTTTCAAAAAACTTATAAATTTCGTTACCGGTTTGGGTGATTGAATTTATGATCGAACGAAATAAATTAACTGCACGAAAAACTGTTCTTCGTCGCTTACACGCGCATCGTATCGCAGACATTTCATGGTTAACAGGAGGTAAACGTCATCTCCTTATGGGAAATGCTAAAATTCAGACAATTATGACCAAATTTTCTTTCATACAGTCTCACGTTTTATTTAAATTATTGGTATTTATAGGTTTTTTCTCTTTTTTTTTTTTTTTTTTTTTTTTTTTTTGTTTTGGAAGAGGAAGATATGGGCAAGGCCGGATTAAGACAATCAACTGCTGGGGCCCCAGCATTTCTTGGCAGTGGCGGCCACTTTCGTTTGCATAATATGTTGCATGTGCAACACTCGATAAATTTTTACAACACATAGAATTTTCACAAATTGACCGTACCTAAAAATTGAAATAAAATATAATTTCTAAATTCTAATATTCCTCTTTCCGAGTGTGCTAAGTCTGCAACGCACAAAAAAAATCTAAGTTTCCGCCACTGTTTTTTGGCTCCTTTCTACAGGCAAGAATAGAGTTGTATCACAGATTTTTTCAATCGAAGGGGAGAGTTATATGTTCAAAGCGACCATCTTAATTTATGTTTTATAACATAAAAAACAAATTTAGGGGCGGGTAACAGTTCTGTATCACGACTTTTCATTCCCTAATTTCTAGCCCCTAAAATTTTTTCCCTGCGGACCTGAGCCCACTGAGGCCCCACCGTAAATACGCCATTGAATAAGGGAGCAGACAAGACCGTTTTGTTGGACAGAGCATAGTTCGAGTATATTAGGCGGTGGCTTTTTGGTTGATGGAAGACAAAGGTATCTGCCTCGGAGAAATGTCCTGAATGAGATTGGTACAGAGATATACAGCTAAAGAAATCTCGAAAACCCGATTAAGAATATTATGTCGAAGAAAGAATATTCTGATTCGGGATACGAGTACTGCGTATGTGTCGTAGCTTGACAAATGACAGTGTGTGTGTATTTGTATGAAGATGTTCATATTCTCTATGAAATATGCGCAGCTTTGGATGCGCAGAACGTACAATTCCAATTGCTTCTTTTCTATATTATGTTTTGCATGTTTTTACACTAAAGCGCATATGGAGCGTTTGAGACCGTTATAGCTGTGTGTCTCTGGATTAGTGCCCCACCATGACCAGATATCATTAGAAATACCACTGGAAAATTCTCACTTAGACGGCTTCACAAAAAGTAAAATTGCAACGAATTTTACTGACGTTTGAGATGGATTTTAACGAAAATGGTGAGAGATCTAAAAACAAGTTCCTTCATTAACCAGGTTTATGTTTAAATAGAACAGATACCTACCTAATTTGAAGGAATTTTCTTCTAATTGATCCGGCCATTAAATTTTTGAAATATACCTAAAATAAAATTTAATAAGATTACGTCTACCTATAGGGACAAAAATTCCCACAGGATTTTTTTCGAGGAAGGAGGCCTCAAATTCTCTCAAAGAAACATAAGCTGTCTGTTATTGAACCTAATCTAATAGAAATAATATACTGTATAATTTTTTAATTTACACCAAAGACTTCATAGCCTTCTACTCAGAATACTCGAAAAATTCAATTTTCTCAAAATTTCACAAAATTTAGCATTTGGATGATCCGTTTTTGAAAATTAAAAATTTCCTTAATTATGGATGGCATAGTGTCCAGAAAAATGAATAGTGTATTCCAGCGGTTCCTAAACTTTTTCACCAGTCGTCCTCTCGGCGATAAGCTAAATTATTGGTGGACCCTCATAAAAAAGAAGAAAAAAAAAAAGAATTAACTGTAAGATTTGTACTTGAAATAGTCATCTTCATCTATTTCGATGGGCTATTTGTTTTTTTCAATATAATTTGCGGACGCCTTCCAATTTGTGAGCTGATAGTCTATTCCAATTGGAGTAAAAATACATATTTGAAAGTAGTTTAGGTGTATTCATTTTAGTAAAATTTCAAATTGAGAGATATTAAAAATTATTTGAGTCATTTGGAAATAATTATGCACATGAAGATATCTTACAAAAGAAAACAATAGGATAATAGGAGGTCAATTACAGCCATGATTTATTACCTGTTTGGGTACATACAGACTTTGGTGGCATGAGAAAAATATGCTGTATGGTGTCGGAATGTTTCGAGACTTGTATAAAACTTATTTTTTTTTGTATGGGTAGAAGTAGAAGGGTTCTGATTTTTTTTTTCTTGGCCCTCTTAGCATTAATTTAAATTTTAACAGATTTTTGGCAATCAATAATATGTGTTTGAAATGAGTTATGGGGATTATTCTCCTTATAAGAGGTTGGAGACTTGGCCTCTTGACAACAGTTGTCATCACAAGATGACCAAACTTTTGGACTCCGTGTATAACGCACTATACCTTTGTATGTACGTATTTGCAAAACATTGCAAGTATGAAAAAATATTTGGACCATGATGAATTGATTAATTACATCCCTGATTATGTCATAATCTGTTCCATCAGTGCACTTTCCATATTTTACACGTAGCTATGACAATGGTAAAATACATAGCAATTAGTCATCACACACATGTATGTAATTCTTACATATGGGTCTATGTGTGCATATAAGCAGCCAGTGTATAAGCTCACGAAACTGGCTACAAAACTGGTAGTGTCTGCCGAGGTCTTGGCCCCCCATACCTTGTGTATGATATGTGATGAACATACAAAACTGCTGAAAATTTTCTGTTGTCAGAATATCTTCCACAGCGTAAGGTATTCCACATGAGACAAATTATGAAGAATTGTGAATCTGAGAATTTTTTTAATAAAAACTGATTGCAAAAAACAAAAATAATATCAAAATAAATGGTTGGCTTTTCAAGACCTGCTAACAAATAAAATAGTTGTGAACAAAAAAAAAAAAATTACACAAGTATGATAGCATTTTTTTCAAAATAGTAGACTAATATAAATACAAGCTTGGAACAATTATATTTGCTTAGGGTACTGTATTCAAATGTCTGATTAGCACTCATTATTACTCATACCCATAAGAATTATTAATTTTACAAATTTGGAACAATCCTTATAAAACTAGAAGCTACCACGAACAGTTAGATTTTCATTGGTCGTTTCATCATATTCACTGAATGAAATTTTTCAGGAAAACTCCACTTTTTAAGTAAGTTTTATTTAGAAAATCTGCTTATTACTCTTAGTGCAGTATTAGCCCCTAAGGTGAGGGGAGGGTAAGTTTTAAATTTCATGGCCTCAGGAAAATTTTGGCACCAATAACTCAAATTTATATTGATATATAATATATATACAAGTCCTAAAGTGCCGGCGCTTGTGTTTAGCAACACTGATCAGTTTGTAATTAGGATAGAAACAACGAAACATTTTTAAATGGCACATGCACCTTGAATTTTATCTGAATAATTTTCATTGAATTTTGTCTTAATAATATTCGTTGAATATTGTCTTAAATAATCTGGTTGTACATTTACTATAACCATATTTATATAGATATAAGTCAATTTCTTGTTCCCACGGTACAGGTCACAATCTTTGTCCAATAATCACGAAATTTTAGTACGAACATTTGTACTAAACCAAGAATAAGACCTATTGATTTTGGTGAGGATCAGTCAAACAGTACTTCCAGTACCAAAATTTTTGTTTTTATTCTGACTATAAAATGTTTAATTTTATATCAATATCCACGAAATTCGGAATCATAATTAATTGTACTACGCTACCAATTTTTGCGTGGATCGACCGGACGGTACTTCTGGTACAGCGATTTTCGTTTTCATATTGGTCATAAAATGCGCATTTTTGGATCCATATACGTACGAAATTTGAAACAAATATGTATCATAATTTATTGTAGCATGCTACCAATTTTTGTATGGATCGACCTGAGGATACTGCCAGTAACGCTCTTTTTGTTGTTTTTTTTCTGATTTGCATGAACTTTTTTTTTACAAAAAATAACCGCATGTAATTTTCTTTGGTTTTATTTGAAATTATATGATTATTTACCATACTTTATCATCATAATTAATTTTTCATTTAAAAAAATAATACTTTTCAATTTTACATTGTCTAATATTTTGTCAGCAAATAAAAAATTTCATACAATCATAATATACCATTAACGCATATAAAATTACAGGAAATTAATGTGACCATCAAAATTCATAATTCTTTTTCTCGAAAACCTACTTTTTCTAGCGAAACTTGCTGCGCTAGAGTTTTTTGCATTATTGAGGGATTTTCGGAAGTATTTTCGTAACATTTTCATTGATTAATGAATATTTGCAACTACCCACGTACCTACCTAAGACAGCGAATGTATTTATGTGGTAGGTAGGCACTTGTTGTAGTCCAGCACTTCATGAGAAGTTTAAACATTTTACGAAATGCAAGCCGATTATCTAACAAATCGCACTCTCCGCATCAAACCTTTAAATTTTTTAGTTTCTTCACGAAGTACAAAATACCTTTCACACTGATGTCTAATGAAACGCCAAATCTAAAACATACACAAACAATTTATTCATCATCGTTTAGATGTCTTAATTCAAAAATTATTTATGCTACCCGTTGTACAAAAGTTTGTTCTACAAAATGGTCAAAAAGAAATCTTGATCCGTACACGTATACTATCCTTCTGTTTTTTTTTTTCTTGAGAGAAATATTCGTGTACCGACCTATTCCACTTTCATATAAGTACCTAACAAAATCGCCCCCGCAAGTGAATATCGCATGCGAGTTCTCGATTCGGAATTCAAACTATTTTATCCGATGGTATGTAAAAAACGTTACGGTTTAAATCACTATCAATATTAAAATTACATAAACCGTTTATTTTATACTACAAGGTTGCATTATAAGACTTTTCTATTTAGAAATTCACTTAAAATTCTTTTCTCCATGCATCTGCAACACCTATATAGTATATCCTATAAACATACGTGTCGAACTTTTTCTTCGTTTGAATGGACGAGTAGAAAATGTAGGTACCTATAGGTAGGTATAGGTACTGTTGGTATTTTCTAATGTGTTTTTTTTTTTTTATTATTATTATTATTCCTCCACAAAATCTGAATAAGATAATAGTAAACAATTATTTACAATTTACAACGAGATTTTGAAACCGGAAGTTAATTACACAGGAGCATAGTAGGCAACTAGATATACCTACTGGTTAGTTATCATGTCTAAAAAATATAATAATACTTACTGTCTGCTGTAGGCATATTTTGATGCGAGAACTGTTTCGAGAGAGAGGCAAAAATGTGAATTTAGATTCTAAATATCGACTTTCAGCATTTAACGAATTTTGTGCAGTAGCAATATTCAGTTTTCTTATAGATTAATTTCGCATTGGGTATCATAATCTCTATTCAGTTTGTAAACTAAAATCCCAATTCTCTGAATTTTGCATTCCTGAGTTTTTCCAACGAAAATACATGTATGGTAGGCAGGTACCTACCACATAAACTTTCAGTCTGTCAGTATGATGAATAACTACCAGATTTGAAGTGCTTTCTGATTAGTCAATTTTCCGCCTTATAAGCTTCAAGATAGCTTGCCTTTTTTTACTTCCACTGACTATCATGCACGTCTCAATAGCACCTATTTTCTTTGAAAATGTTGTGAGTAAGGGTACTGAGGCGTCGGAAATAAATCGGCTCATAAAGTCAACCTTCGTATATAGTGGTGCATAAATGTTAATGACGTCACAATGTCTTAAAACTAGGACATCATGCAGCCGAAACACTAATTCAAAGGGTCTTGAAATATGACTTCAAGACGTTTTATTTTTTAACTTTGTCAAAATCCTACGGCTGAATTCTTCTTGACTTGAATTAGGTTTCTTGAACACGATGGAATACAGCTTACATTGTCTTCATATGTCAGCAAATTAATATGACGAATGAATCAGCAATAAGCGTGGAGTGTCGACAGATAAACCTAACAAAGTTTTCTATCCATAAGAGGATCAAAACTTACAAAAACAAACGACAGAATTATTTTGTCAAAGACCATAATTATGAAAGAATTACAGTGTTGACAAAGCGGATAAAGCAAAGTGTGTAGCAAAAAATAAAATAATGAAAAAAAAAGGCTATTACAGACAACAAATAGGGGAAACCATAAGAAAATCCTATTGTCTTCACCTAATTGTTTGTCTTCATAAGAAAGGGTGATTTTGTGTAAAAGACTCCTATGTGAAACTTTAGGCTTCGGAGCTTTAAGTGTGAAAGAGAGAGTGAGGTGAGAATAAATAACTAACATAGATGTAATTCAAATCCACTGTGGGCAAAAGGCCTTTAATTGATAGAAAAATGCAGTCATCTCGAACAAAACTTATCTAAAGTTTGTCAGTGATCCATCAAATTTCCCTCCTAACAAATGCTAAGAACTCCATCTGATTGTATTGTCAACTATATATCACCTCGTATGTGTTTTCAAAAGATTGCCTTGAAATACGATATGAAACTGACATTTTAAGAATGACTTTTGTGTCATCACAACTGATCCTTCATGATGAAAGAACATTCCTAATTTGTCTTTTGTCTTCAACCTAACCTAGCCTAAGTTTAACTACCATCCTAGTGTCTGCAAAGGTAGATTCAGGTTCGAAGTATTATCCTAAATCCACAGATGGTACACTTATAAAATTGCCCATGCAAGGACTTTAACATACAACTTGAGACTTAGACCTGCTACTATCCACCTACACAAGAAGGACTGCTTGTAAAAACAAACATAGTGCCGGGTATTGTCAGAACAAGACTGAATGAAAAATAAAATTCGTTTTTACAAATCAGTTCTTCTTGTTGGCAAGGTTTCCCCATTGTTAAACTCGCGATGTCGATAATACACAGAAAAAGTGTGGAAATTAATATATAAGCCAGCATAGAAAAAGATAGCAAATATACATGTTGACATACAATAAGCAAAGCATGAGCATATACATGATAAATCAAAATAAAATAAATTTGGCTGCAAACTATAGGCAAAAGAGCAGAGAAGAAATGATAAGGTGAGATGAAGTTGGCTGCATGCATTTAATTCGGTGGGTTTTTACTTTCTATTGAATTTTTGCTCGTCTATATTCCTCTCATAGTGCCAGTCGAACAAAATAAAGCAAATCGTCTTGCAGAAAATTCTCGGATTATGATTATATCGATTCTGTAATACAAGACTTCATGAACGATTAAATATTGAATGAAAAGGAATCTACTTTAATTATTGTCATCATGACTTGTTTCAAATATGAGTTTGAATTTGGACACTATATTGTCTAAATTTGTCTTTTAATTTTATAATGATGTCTTCACATTATGTCATTTCGTCATTATTACTTTGAAATAATTTTTATTTTGTCGTCAAAAAATCTCGGACTTCTCAGTACCTATTAAAAATCACATAATTTCAAAATATAAACTATTTTTCAAGGAACAAGGAAAAAAATGTACGTTTCACCCTGACTCACTCAACAATTTCGGATTTTGGTTCATAATCCAATGGTATCATCTTCAAAAATATGTGCATTTGTTGATTTCAAGAGCTCCCTATGTACCTTGGTGTAAGCTAGTCAAGAATACATTGTGTACCTAGGGAAGAAACTTTTTTTTTTCTCGGCCAAACCTGATTTTGCAACACGCATCATAAGTGAGCCAAAGACAATGGTTACAAACAGGTGAGGCAAAAAACAAAATTAGGCCCAAAGTTCTCACCTCAGCAACATTAATGTTGAGCCTATGAAAAATGTGTAAAAAACATTTTTTGTTGGAAAATTCATAAGGTTTATTTTTGTATGGAACTATGTATGCTGTAAAATCTAAAGAGAAAAAATTAGGGGTTTAAATTTTCTTCTCTTATTTTTAATCTTCAGTATCTTGAAATAACTTCATTTCAAGCAAAATCTGATGATAAAAATGAATTTGTCGTTAAAAAGAAGGAGAAGGGTTGTACGTAACAGAAAAATTTTATTAGTTTTTGAAATAAATGACAATTTAAAAAACAGAAAATTTTCCAATACCTAATTGCCGATGCTGTATATGTTTACTAAGTATGCAAAATTAAAACATTATAAAACAATATTAAAATTGATAGTAAATTTTAGTAATTTTTTTTCCTCTTTCCAGAAATACCAACTTTAACCTTCTAGCTTAAATATCAGTTGAGATATCCTCAACTAAAAGACGGTAGGTTTTTTCAAAATAAAATTGTTGTAAATTTCAAACCAAATTCTCATGATTTTTCATTGGCAACTCTGATTTTTTGGTCCTATGATCGAAAAAGTGAGTCTTTTGGTCCTAGAACTGGAATGTAATCTGTGCATGGGATGTAAACATGGGAGTTTTTTGGTCTAAGACAGGAATGCAGTTGACTGAATGTACTTTCATTAGGAGGGCAGAAAATGTGCTATTACAGTATCGACCAGAGTAGCATAATAATAATCTATTACACTACAGGGTTCAGAAGTGAGTGTTTTCATGTGAGGGAAGTTTGTAAGGAGAACGCAATGAGTGTGTAATTCCCATGTCATGTAAACTCACTTTTGAACTTTGTTAAGGAAGATATTTCATATACTTAATTAATGATTAGAAAGTGAAAAAGTGTTAAAATTATTTCATAATATAATGACGAATCCAGCATAAAAATTATAGAAAATGGAACAAAATATCAACCTCCTCATTATCGCAGATTTAACGTTTTATTCAGAAAGAATAACCTTCACCTCGATGTAAAATGAACATGCCTCCATGTAGGAAGGTGCTTCACTTTTTTACATGGAGGTGCGTTCACTTTACATGGAGATTACATTCATCAATGATAAGAGTAACTTTTCACTCGTAAAATAACAACATAATCATTGCCTTTTGATCATAATTATGTTCTCTTCCATTAATTCACAATAATCTCAAAAAAGGGAGTAAATATGTTACCTACCTATATGAATAATTATTAATTCAGACATCTACTTCTTTCTTCCTCAGCAGCCAGAGAGGAGTAGACTATGGATGAGCCAAAATTAGAAAAATTTGTTTTGTAATACTTACTGACCTAATATTATAGGACAGTAATTAATTACCTAATTTTTTGGCAAAATAAAAACACTGATTATTCAATTTGGATGTTTTAACTGATTTGTTGATGCCCACTCCTCACAAACATTCAAAAACAAACACATGTCTAAAATTTTATGAATTTTTGTGAGTCTCACTTAAAATAATATTAGCCACAGGAGACATTGCACTATGGCTCAAACATGCTTTTTACCTGGTTTTCTTGCAAACAGTGTTATCTCATGAAAAAGTTAATGGTAGGGACGATGAAAATTATCCATTTCATGAGAAAAAAATGATTGGTATTGTTAGTCCTAATTTTATTTTTAATATATACTTATATATATATATGTAAGAATATGTATTCACATTCTTAAAATAACCACAGTTTCTGTCTGTGTTTTGCACTCGCTGATATAGTGAGTTGTAGAGATCTCTCATATATATATTAGATTTGTATTATATTCATCTATTGATGGATTTTTAGTATGGAAAGATGAAAGATGTGTCTACATGATTCTTCATTATTTTCTAAAGAGCTTACAAATCCATCAATACATGCCAAGCTAGTGGGATGATCTTGAGGAAGAGGGAATGCTAATTAGTAAACGATCAGCTCAGTTCTTTCCCTAGTGCGGCTCCCCCTCAAAGAATGGGGATGTAAGAATATGTATTCACATTCTTAAAATAACCACAGTTTCTGTCTGTGTTTCGCACTCGCTGATATAGTGAGTTGTAGAGATCTCTCATATATATATTAGATTTGTATTATATTCATCTATTGATGGATTTTAAGTATGGAAAGATGAAAGATGTGTCTACATGTTTCTTCATTATTTTCTAAAGAGCTTACATATATATATATATATGTACGTATGTATCGCCAAAAATTTTGTGGTCTCAATTTTAAGAAAACTATCTAACAGATATGACTGAAATTTTTAAGAAAGATAGTTATTCTATGGAAACAAGTATGAAAGAAATTCAACGCTTATCAGTTCAGTAGTTTCTGAAAAAATTGAAAAACAAAAAATTCCTGGAAAAGACGTCATTCCAGGATTTTGAGAAAATGACGAAAAAGATTGGACTGAAATTTCCTCAATAAATGATCCATATACAGGTGCAAGTTTGATCAAGTTTTTGTGCCTATTAAGTTATTAGTCTCTCAAAAGACTAGAGAAGGAAAATTGATTGAAATAGTTGTGTTCATGGTTTTGAGAAAACTACAAAAGCGATAGGGCAAAAATTTTCACAAAAGGTATTTCTTATATGGGATCTGGTCTGATAGGAGTTTGATTCTTATTGGTTCAGTGGTTTGAGAGAAAACTGGAAAAAAAATTCAAGGAAAATTGGTTTTTAGCAATAATACATAGATGTATTGACATTTTTGTTAAAGATATCGATAACTCAATACATTTATCAATTAATATCGTCAGTTTTTTACAATTTTACCAAAGTATTATTGTGCTGGAGTTTTATAATTTATTTATAATATTACTTAATTAGGCTGTGAGTGATTAGGTGCGAGGCAACTCTGATAGAGCTTAGAAATTAGTCTCGGATGGAATGTTAAAGCCTATCCTAAATGCAAGTGGTCAAAGCTGTAACACTGCATTCATCTAATATTAGGAATATCAGTATCATAATTAAGATGAATAGCTGAACATGGGATTTCTACAGACTTGACCTACACCATATATGTTCTTGTTTAGAATATATTAGGGATAATGGTATTAAGGGAAAAAATTTAGTATTTTCTTCTCTACAACAAATGTCATTAGGAAAAGTAGATTAAGAAAAATTAATTCAGGAAAATGTCTAGGAATCGTAGCTTCTTCAAAATCCTAGAAGAACCATGTTCCGTCCTGTTTTTGCAGACGATTCAGTTTGTCTACAAAAATGTGTCGAACAAATTATAGTCAACTATTATTCCCAATTCTCGGAATAATAGCTGCCTATATTCTACTTAGCTTCTCACGAACGGACACCACCAGATATGCTGGCAATGAAGTGTCATCATATTTGGTGGATGTTCTGTATCACGCCACCTTTTTGGTCGGCCATCGTTTGATTGAAACAAAGAAAACGAAAGTAATGTTATATCTTCATTTTGAAGACATGGTCATTCCTAAACCTACAGTCGAGTAGAACGTTAGGGTCCATACTCGCTGCTATGGACATTAGGTATCATTATATTAAGAAATAGAAATAAGTATAATTTAAAGTGTTCGTAATAACTAAAGTGAAATTTCTAATAAAAGATAAATGTTTGTAACTTACCTTATTTGTTGAGGTAATTTAAAAGTATTGAATTACTCTCACAACAAATTGGTGCCCGAACAAAAAAACCTTTGGAAGTAAATTTAGAAATCATAATAAAATTTTTTCTTTAAAATAAAAAATTTTTTTTTCCTATCGCGAATAATTAATTCAATTTTGCTGAAGCAAATACTTTCGTGTAAATATCAAATAAATCGTGGCTAAAATAATTCAAATATTAAAAACAAAATTAAACAAACGTCTACGAAATCAAATCTTTATTGCAGAGGACCGCAAATGTTTAATTAAGACAAATAAAAATAGTTCAATTAAAAATAAATTAATTACAAAAAACAATTCTAAAAATAAACTTAGAAATAAAACGAAGATCCAGATCCGGCTCCTGAAATTCAAAAAGAATAGAATCAGCCCAACCATTATCCAAAACCACAACGCAAAGAACAAGAAATCACTTACCAACAGCGTCCATCTGAACGAAACTAACAATACACTACAGAAGACTACAGCACACCATTCGCCGTCTAACTGTAAGCAAATTATAAATTTATCTTCCGTTACTTCAGAAAAATTTGAAACTATTATTGATATCGTAAATAATATTGTAAAATGTAAAATCTCCCAACCCTCGCAAATGTCTGAAAAAAGTGAAAATACGACTGCATCGCTCCCGGATATTTTAGACTCAAAGTTCGAAGATAATATTTTGGAATTTGAAAACCATCCTAAAAATCTGTATGAGAATTTGTCTGAAGAGGAAAATTATCCACTCCTTGGTAACCATTGGGGAAGTCGAGTATCTACTATCGTGTGCTTAAAGCGGCAAAAGTAAAAAGGATAGAAGGTAGAACACATATCGAACTCCAGAAGAAACTTTACAAAGGTAGACAGTCTAAACACTGGTTGTTAAATATATCATACTCCAACCCCAACACTGAAAAATTTGAAAGAACAAGTAATTTTGATAGACTAATCGAGGAAAGCAAAAGTTATCGTAGAGTAACAAGAAGTATAAAAAATAAAGACCCCAACGAAGCTGAAGAAATTTTCTCCAATACAGAAGAAGAAGATTTAGAATCTAAAGGGAAGAAGTTAGAAACAGAAAGAAGACTAGCGAGACAAAACGTCAACTCCAGTTTTGAAAAACTCTTATCTAAAGTATCACGCCACGTATCACCAAAGAAATCAATTTCAGCCACAACTGATTCCTCTCACACAAACGACAAAGACGAAATCTTCCTCGGAGAAGAATCAATTCTGAACCAAACTTTTGTCAACAGACCATCATAGTCTAGTGCTGATTTGTTGCCATCAGTCCCTCAAGGACAGGGAACGTCCTCACAGGCTGAAATCCAACACTCAATACAAATTCACGTAAAAAGTCCAGAAAATTTAGAAAAACCCAAAAGTAAAATTCCAAATTCAACTGACGAAAACTCTTTCGATCCTATCAATTTATTACCCCCAGAGATACATGTAGAACTTATTGATCAAAAAGAACCTACATACGTCAACATAGTAAATATTGAAAATAAAAATAATCCTTTTCTAAAATCGGAAAATAAAAATATAACCTCGGAAGACATCGCTGAAAATAACGCACGCTTGCTTTTACAACAAAAACAACAAGCAAGATTTGCGGCAGCGAATGAAGCCTACACACAGCACAACCTAGCTATGAACAATTTTTGGAAAAAGTCAGAAAGATGGACTCCGAGCCACTTTTCAAATGGCCCTGACGAGGATATCCTTGAGTTTCTTTTTGAATACAAACTTCGAAGCAACTGAATTTGAAATGATACGAAATCTAAATATAGCCCTCCGTAGTACAGCTCTCGAACTGTTCGCAGCAGAAACTGAAATAACCCCAGAAACTCCATGTTTAGAAGTAAAATGAATCTTAATACGTATTTTTAAAAAGGATAAAGATACAGTAAAAAAACGTATCAAATCCTTAAAATTTGATGATTCATACTTCAGTACAAATGCACCTAAATTTTTCCGACTCTATAAACAACTTGATGCAACAATTAGTGAGAAAAAAATTTGTGACCTCTTACTCCCAAGACTAACAGGAGAAATGAGGAAATTCTTTGCGTTGAAAAATCTCCAAACGCAAAGTGAGGTTTCAAAAACATTCACAGATTGGGAAGAATTCAAAGAAAAAGCCTTAGACTTAACCGATGTCCAAAAAACGGAAGAGATGTTAAATAAAGCAACAGAAACTATTGCCAAGTTAACAAAACAGATGGAAGAAATGATGAAGGGAAAGGCCCCCGAGAAAAAAGAACCGGTGAAACCCATAACTCCGCCTATCTCCCCTATTGACCCCGTTATCGTGGCATTAGTAGAGGCAGGATGGAAACCCCCAAATGCAAATAAACGAAACCAAAACCAAATCAGACAATGAAAAATGAAAATGCAGAGTCCAGACCTCGTAGAGAAAGAAATTTAAATAATAATAATAACACTGGCGAATCAAACAAAAGTAACCCGAGAAGAAGGCAGTCTAGAGAAAGAGGAACAACTCGATCACAAAATAACCAAAATTCCCATAGACCCCAAAGGAGAGAAACTTTTGCAAACAAAATAATAATCGATATCCTCCTAGAGAGATAAATTGCTTTAATTGAGGAAGAATGGGACATCTGTCAAGGGATTGTAGACTACGTAATCGTAGTACACCTCAATTCCCGCAAAGGAATTTTAGACTGCCACGATTCAATAATAACTTCGCATCAAATTTTGGTCAACCATTCAACCCCTATGCACCGCAACAGAATAATTATGCACAAGCATATAATGCATCAGTTATAAATCCACAACCATGGGCCAATGCGACAAATTATGCATTACCCTCTTACAACTTGCGAACTCCTGATGTGGTTCCAAGTATCCAACAACAAAATTTCACTCTACAACCAAAATACTTACAGTAGAGCCCGTTTGCTCTACACCATATTATGGCAACGACTTTCGGGCTTGTAATGGCAACATCCATCATCCGGAATACGCTGCTCTCTTAGTGTTAGATCCACACGCGCCGCATAATCGAAAATTCATATCCGTAGTGCATCAATGAAATTAGTCAGGGCGAGACGTAAACTAATCGTCCCCTGCAACATTGTGAGCCATGAAGAGTATAAAACACAGGGAACAGTCGACAGCAGCTCTGAAGTGACGCTTGTACAATATGACCTCGTAAAGGATAATGTGATCAGACCTGCAAGAGTGTGTATGGTAGCCGCTAATGACAGCGCAATAATCGTCATAGGAGTTGTAGAAATCACCATAAAAATGGGTGACCTCCTCCTTGATGCGGAAGCATACGTAACCTCTGAGGTGACCACACCTTTACTTCTCGGATACGACTTTTTAGATCGACATAATGCCGATATTTTATTTAGTTTGAAATTATTTAGAATAGAACCGCCATGGAAGCGTGAAACATTTAGTATAATTAAGTTTAAGGAAGAAAATTGCAAAGGTTTTATTAGAGCAGACAAAGATTTCTGCATAGAAGTAAATAAGGAATATTGTGTAAACCTGGATCCAGATATGGGAAAAGCAGATCCAGATGAGTGGTTTTTAACAAGTTACGGTTTAGAAGGCGAATATATTGTTGATGATTTAGGATGGCCAGGCTTAAGATTCTACAGTCCACACTTCGACACCCAGATCGCACCAAGGGACAGTTTTAGGACGCTATAGGCTTTGACAGCTGACTATGTGGGACCGTCAGACCAATTCCATCCACCGTGGCCAACCCAGCATCCAACGCATTACATCGGGAGATACTGCGGGTAACCAAGGTGAGGAGGTTGATATGCTAAAACTAGTCGGCATAACCTGATCTGATGACAGCGTTATCCACAACAATGAAGGAACACAAGTGAAAATTAATAAAAATTTAACGAAGGAACAGAAACAAGCAGTAGTAAGAGTTCTAAAAAAATATATCCATATATTTACGGAAGAACCTGCCAAGGTAAAACCTACAAAACTAAAACCAGCACATGTCTACTTGAAAACAGACGAGCCGGTTCAACGTAGAAATTACCATATGGGTATTTTTGAAAAAGAGAAATTAGAAAGAAAATTAAGGAATTCAAAGAATGTGGTATTATTAAGAGAGCAAGCTCTAGATATGAGAGCCCAATATTTGTTAAGAAGAAATCAAACGGAGTTTATAGATTATTAGTAGATTACAGAGGTGTAAACATAATAGTAATAAAGGATACGAGCAGAGTCCCTCGTCTCCCCAAAATTTGGGATGCGTTACGAGATAAAAAATACTTCGTAACAATCGATCTCAATCAAGAATATTATCAAATTCCCTTTGATGAAGAATCAAAAGCAATAACAGGAATAAATGTTGGAGGAGTAAGCTATGTATTTGTCTCCATCCCTATGGGACTAAGTGCGAGCCCCAGCATTTTCCAAAAAACCATGACCAACTTATTCAACCATATCCTAGAAGACAAAGTGTTAGTCTATCAAGATGATATCTGTGTCTTTGGCAAAACCTTTTAAGAAACACTAGAAAATTTAGAAGAAGTCCTGTAAGTACTAGTTGAAGCGGGCCTACTAATCAAAACCAGTAAAAGTAGCTTCTTCAATGAAAGGATCGAATATTTAGGTCATAAAATTTCATATAATAAATTAGAACCGTTAGATAAAAACATTAAACCAATTCGTGAAGCTCAACCACCAAAAACATTACGTCAACTACGTAGATTTATTGGTTTAGCAAATTATTATCGGAAAATGATTAAAAATTTTTCGCAAATCACAGCACCATTAACAGACTTAACAAGAAAAGAAAACGTTAAAGCAAATAATAAAATAGCATGGAATGACGAAGCACAAAAAGAATTCAACAAAATAAAAGAATTGATTACTTCTGAACCAATTCTCACAATCTACGATCCTGATGCTGAATCATACGTCGAAGTAGATGCATCAAAAACAGCCATAGGAGCAATAATAATGCAAATAGACAGAAAAAAAAAAGAGCCACACCCTATAGGATATTTCTCGAAGAAAATTCCTAAAAATCAACAACATTTATGTTCTTTTGATTTAGAAATGTTGGCTATCACGGAAACTTGCGAATATTTCAGAGAATTTTTAGTCTACAAAGAATTTAATATTTTTACGGATCATGAACCCTTAACATACCAAAGTCAAATGAAAAAACCAAACGCAAGATTAAATAGATTAATTTCAAAATTAGGAGAATTCACATTTAAGATCAGACACATTAAAGGTGAAAATAACAAAATAGCTGATTATCTAACCCGTCTAGAAGAAGAAGAAGACAATTACGCAGAATTTTGAAACGGTCAATTCATAATACCAGAAGGAACACCTGATCCTCCTAATATTATTAAATAAGAGAAAAAAATCAAAGCAATAACACGTAACATGAAAAAGAAAGAAAAAGATTTAGACATAGAAAGTGACAATTTGGAAGACGATCAAAGTTCCATCCTATCCGATAATTTGGAAAGATCTGGAAACTCCGATGCGTCCACAAATTCTCAATTTTCCGGAATTTCAGAAAATTCTGAAATAGAAAACCCAATTAACATCACGGACCAAGAAATCAACAATTTATGGGATTTACAACGTGAAGACAAATATTGGGGAATCATAATAAAAATTTTAGAAGGTGGCAATGAAAAAGAGTTGAGAAAAAGTTTAAAAATGAGAAGATCACGCAACCTAGATCCATTTTTTCTTGATGAAAATGGAATTTTATGGAAAAACAATGATCACTCTGAATATCACCATGCCGTACCAGTAATTCCTGACTCCCTCATACATCAAATACTAAACATATGTCATGAGAGTCAAAGTGGGGGAGGACATTTTGGAATTCGTAAAACTCTTGCCAAAACGCGTGTGTTCACGTAGCTTCACTCCTTTATTCTCTTTTTATCAATATATCGCCGATACCTATATGCCACCTAACTTATCAATCTTTATCTCTTTTTTTTGCTACATTTTTACTTGCTCCGTTAGTATTAGCTGCACTCTCGATATATTGCCGTATTTTTTTCGTCATTCTTACGTGTACTTTTCTACAATAAACATTGTTAAGTCTAAATTCTGTTCCTTTTTTTTAATGACTCAATTAATGAGTTATTCCACACTAACATTTATGGTCCCTTGAGCCAGATTCTATTATCCAGGCAATTAATATTTCGTTTTTTTTTTTAAATTAATGTTTCGTTTTTCGCAAGTCTTGTTCTTATCGGTATTCTAAATTCGTAAATTCGCTAACTCGTAAACATGGAAGCCTATAAGAAACAGAGACGTGTAATTCGTTTAAATATTGTTCGTGTTTGTGACCAACTTATCAAATTGGTCAAAAAAACCCCAATGGACATTGAAACTCTTTCGGAACTAGAGGCTGAACTGGAGACAGACTACCTTCCTCTCAAAGATAAATTTGAAGATGTTACCAACAACATGATCGACCTCCTGGATGAAACTGTTGCTGACCAAGAAAAGATGATCGTAACTTTACTCCAAGAGTCCGATGAACATCGTAAGTGTTGTGCCACTATCAAAGGTAAAATTAAAACATTTCACCATCTCTTGAGTAGTGAAAGGTCTCGTGAATCATTAATACCTCAGGCATCTGATCTAAATCGTTCGTTTTTGTCACCCTCTTCTTGTCAACCAAAACTTAAAAAAATTGATGTACCTACGTTTGATGGGGAATTGAAAAATTTCTACAACTTCAAGAACCTGTTTGATAACCTGGTACATTCAAACTCTGAGCTCACCAATGTCCAAAAGTTATACTACCTTAAGCAGTCACTTGTTGGTTCTGCATCCTACATCGTCAGAGATTTCGAGCTGAAGGATTCGTCATACCCAGAAGCTTGGTCCCATTTTTTATCTCGCTATGAAAACAAAAGAGCTATCGTTCGTTGCTATTTTCGCGACCTCAAAAACCTACAGCCAATTAAATCTGAAGTCGAAATTCGTAAGCTGCTGGATGTAACTCATTCACTAATTCGTGGGTTAAAAATCGCAGGTGAAAAGATTAACGAGACATTTTCTCGTTACATCAACTTTGTTGTCAGTTCGTGCCTAGATCCAGTAATACTTCGAGACTGGGAAAATTTGATTCCAACGTGTGATTCCTTTCCAACCTTTGATGACCTAAACAAATTTCTCCAAGTTCGTTCGTTCTCAGTTGAAGAAAACCAAGCTGATAGCTCATTCGGAGCAACAGTAAGAAGATCCTCTTCTGAAAAATCTAAATCGGGAGTTGACAAAAAATCGTTTGTTATCAGTAAAATCGTCTGTGTTGTTTGCTCTCAGTCACACTATCTTAATCAGTGTAAAGCATTTTTGGCAAAATCTGTTATGGATCGTTTTGAAATTGTCAAAAAGAACAAACTGTGCATCAAATGCTTCAACCCATTTCATGGTGTATCTGAGTGCACTCGTTCAAACTGTGGTAAATGTAATGGCAACCACAGCCAACTACTACATCGTGAAAGGTCTGCTTCTATCGTAACAAAGCAGCCAACTAAAACTGAATCCCTGACTACAACGCTGCAATCAACTTTGCAAACACCTTCGACTAACTCTACCTCAGGTGTGCCCAAAACTTCAATGTCAGTCACTGGTTCAAAAAAACCTGTCCTCCTTCCAACTGCAGTAGCTGTTGTTACGATTGGTCAAAAAAATGTTCTCGCTCGTCTGCTTCTTGACAACTGCTCCCAACCCAACCTCGTATCACAACTGTTCGTACAAGCCAACAACATTCCAACATTCAAATCGGATGAACTCACTTCCCTGGGAGGTATAATTGATGGTGCCAGTCAAGTATTGGATTTGATGGCTAAAATAACTCTTCGCTCTCTACACTCTAAATTTGAATTTGAAATTTGTGTGGAAGTTATTCCCAAAATTCCACACAAGGTCAACACTACTATGATGCTGAAATTGAAAAACGAGTTTGCTAACCTTCCCCTTGCCGAATGCAAACTCCCCCACTCAAATGTTGACATTGTGATTGGAGCCGAATACTATGAATTCCTAGTAGAAGAAAAACGCTACTTCATTGAAAATTTGGCCCTTCGAGAAACAAAGTTTGGTTTCGTCGTTTCAGGACGTGACAATGAAAAATCTTCGCTTCTAACCTCAAAATCATATTGTGGTTTGACTAAAATTGATGTCGATGCTCAACTCAAAAGGTTTTGGGAAATTGAAGAGGCTACTAACGTAGCCAAATCATCCGACCAAGATGTTATCACTGAACATCAAATGATCGAAAACCATTTTGAAAAAACCTACACTCGTGATGACACCGGTCGATTTGTCGTTCATCTCCCCATAAAGCCAAGCATCGATTGCCTACGCGGTTCGTTCCCTAAAGCCATTGGTATCCTCAAAAAATTCGAACGTTTTTCATCACCTGATATTCGTCGAGAATACGTCAGTTTTATGACTGAGTATGAACAACTGGGCCATATGAGACGACTCACCGCAACTGAAATCCATACTCCAAAATACTATATTCCACACCAAATCGTACAAAAATTGACTAGTACTACTACCAAATATCGAGTAGTATTTAATGCTTCGTCGAATGATCAGTCTGGGACTTCGCTCAATGATCATTTAATGGTTGGTCCAACATTACAGCCCGAACTCTTTGACATGATTGTTAAATTTTGTGTACATAAAATTGCATTCTGCGCTGATATCGAGAAAATGTACCGGCAAGTTGTGGTACACTCAGATGATCGTAAATTTCAATGTATCTTGTGGCGACAAGATTCAACCAAACCCATATCGACTTTTGAACTTGGTACCGTAACTTATGGAACTGCACCTGCTTCGTACCTAGCTACAAAGTGTCTTGAAATTGTTGCTCGATCCATGGAAAAATCAAACCCTCATGCTGCCATTGCCATTCGAAATGACTTCTACATGGATGACCTCATAACTGGTGCCAACTCGGTAGAAACTGCTTCAGAACATCAAAAAACTCTACACTCAACATTATTAAAATTTGGTTTTCCGTTGCGTAAGTACCAAAGTAACTTGGTTGAATTTTTGAACTGTCTAAATAACTCGATTATTGAAAACATAGAATCCCGTTCTTTTGAAGATGATAAATTCGTTAATATTTTAGGACTAATTTGGTACCCTAAACTAGATGTATTTCGTATTGCATTAAATATTAATCCTTTACTTAAAACCATAACAAAACGTATTATTTTGTCAGATGTGTCTCGTATATTTGATGTACTTGGTATTTTGTCACCCATAACTGTACGTGCAAAAATAATTTTACAAGATTTGTGGCGAGAAAGCTTGAAATGGGATGACTCCGTCAGCAATCATCTACAAACCAAATTTACCGAATATCGAAGTGAATTGTTATTATTGAAACACTTTAGCATACCTCGTTGTTACACTAACTTAAATAACATTAAATCTAGGCAGATCGTTGGCTTTTGTGATGCCTCTCCCAAAGCCTACTGCGCTATCGTATATTTGCATTGTATCGATGAATTTTCACAGCATTCTGTTAATTTTATTTGTGCTAAAACTAAAATTGCTCCTCTTAAAGCTTTAACAATACCTAGACTAGAATTACAAGCTGCTTTATTGTTATCCCAACTGATTGATCGTGTTGCTCGTAACCTTGAAATTGAAACTAACAATATTTTTGCTTTCTCAGATTCTACTATTGTACTTAGTTGGTTAAGACATCCCATCGAACAACTTAAAACATATGTCTCTAATCGTGTTGATAAAATTTTAAAAATTGTATCTGTAAGTAAATGGAATTACGTAGAAACTAAATCCAACCCTGCTGATCTCGCAACCCGGGGTATGGATGTCATGAAATTTTTAGATGACTCATTATGGTTAAATGGTCCAAAGTGGTTAAAGTCAAAGTTTGAAGATTTTATTAACGTAAACTTTCAAATTAAGGAAAACCTTTCAGAGATTCGTACCACAAAAACTTATTCACTTATATCTACAGTAGATGTATCAATTTTTTCTAATTATTCTTCATACAACAAACTCATTAACGTAATTGCTTACATCCTTCGCTCTTTCAACAACTCTCGAAAATCAAATATTAACTACGAAACAACTGAATTAAACTCCACTGAACGTAATCATGCTTTAAATTACATCATTCGTTTATCCCAACGTAACTATTATTCTAAAGACTTAAACTACTTGTCAAGTAAAACTAACGTAAGTAAAAAAAGTAGTTTAAAATTTTTAGACCCATTTTTGGATAACGAAAAAATAATGAGAGTTGGAGGTCGACTTAAAAATTCTCAACTACCTTTTGATAAAAAACATCCAATTATTCTAAACTCTAAATGTAACTTCGTTCGATTATTTGTTACACATTTGCATGAAAAGTATTTTCATTGCTCGAGAGCTTTAATTTACTCTTATTTAGAAAATAAATATTGGTTTGTCGGTGGTATCAATAATACTATCAAAAAAGTAATTCGTAATTGTATTTTTTGTATTCGTCTTCGTGCTCATACCGGTTTTCAGATTATGGGTCAACTACCTACACATCGTGTTACTCCTTCACGACCATTCGCCAATATTGGAATTGATTTCTGTGGTCCATTCACTGTTTGCTGTTTAGGCCATCGATCACTCAAACACAACAAATCATACGCTGCATTTTTCATCTGTTTCAGCACTCGTGCAGTCCATATTGAAATTGTGTCCGACTTGTCATCAGAAAAATTTCTCGAAGCTCTACGTCGATTTGTTGCCCGACGTGGGTTACCAAAACATGTCTACAGCGACAATGGAAAAAACTTCGTTGGTGCCAGTAATCAATTATTTTGTGAACGATCAAAACTAACCCAGTTTGCTGCAGATGAAGGTATAGATTGGCATTTCATCACACCTCGTACGCCTCATCAAGGTGGATTATGGGAATCCGCCATAAAATCTGGCAAATCACTACTTGTCAAGGCTACTCGCACCAAAACGCTCACCTACGAAGAACTTCATACTATACTTTGTCAAGTAGAAAGTATCTTGAATTCGCGTCCACTATGTTATCGCAGCGAATGTGATGAAACATTTGGTGTGCTCACTCCTGGACATTTTTTGGTCGGCACTCATCTACTTGCAACTCCAATCGATCAAGCTGATTCTAATATCAATTTAGAAACTCGTTTTGCTACATCTCAAGCTGTAATTTGGTCATTTTGGCATGAATGGCGCAAAACATACTTGAATATGCTCCAGTGCCAAAATAAATGGCACAATCGAGTGCCCAACATCAAAATCAACGACATTGTCCTTATCAAGGAAGATAATGTAGCAGTGTTAAATTGGCCAATGGGAAGAATAATATCAGTGTTCCCTGATGCTGAAGGTTTGGTTCGCAAAGTTACTGTCCAAACATCGTCGGGAATCTACAATCGATCTGTTGTTCGACTTGTGAAATTGATATCGTCTGAGGAAGAAGACTCCCTCAGCCGGGGGGAGTAATGTTCACGTAGCTTCACTCCTTTATTCTCTTTTTATCAATATATCGCCGATACCTATATGCCACCTAACTTATCAATCTTTATCTCTTTTTTTTGCTACGTTTTTACTTGCTCCGTTAGTATTAGCTGCACTCTCGATATATTGCCGTATTTTTTTTGTCATTCTTACGTGTACTTTTCTACAATAAACATTGTTAAGTCTAAATTCTGTTCCTTTTTTTTAATGACTCAATTAATGAGTTATTCCACACTAACAGCGTGCTCGATACTACTTTACGCAAATGCCTAAAATAGTCTTGAGTCATGTACGTTTGTGCCATCAATGCCAAATTAATAAAAATATTAACAAAAAATATGGACATTTAAAACCAATCAATCCTGAAGAATGTATACCACTTGCGCATATCCAAATTGATTTCATCGGAAAATTTAACACAAATAATGAAAATAAATTTGTCATAGTGGGAATAGATAAGGCAACAAAATATTGTTGGACCAAAGCAGTAACCCAACCTAACGCACATTCAATAATAAAATTTTTAAAAGAAATTGTACGTCATTATGGAAAACCAACAAAGATTACGTGTGATAACGGAACTCATTTTTTAAACGAATATGTGCAAAATTATTGCAAAAATAATGGTATTAAAATATTTTACTCTACATCATATTCACTGCAAACTCAAGGACAAGTAGAGAAAATGAACGGAACGATAAAAAAATGTTAGCGAAATATGAAAGTACCGATAGCGAAGAATGGCCAGACCATGTGCATAACGTACCCTTGACCTATAATATGACACCAATTGAAGGTTTGAATAATCACAATCCGTTTTACCTAATGCACGGTTATAAGGGAGAACCCCCCATAAATTTATACATTCCGTCACCACTCATCAGTAAAACCAGAGAAGAACAGATAAGTGAAGCAGACAGAATTTGAAAAACAATTCCAAACTTTGATAAAAAGGATGCAATCAAATATTCAGAATGTTATAATAAAGGAATAAAAGAAATTTCTTATGAAACTAATGATTTAGTTCTCTTGAAAGCACCGATAAATTACGGAAAAGGTAAACCAAAATTCCTAGGACCATATAGAATAGTAAGAAAAATTTCAGATTTAAACTATGTAATTCGCATAACCTCCGAAGATGGATATAGCATAGACGATACAGTTCATATAAGAAGACTTACGCCTTATAATGCTCGCTCTAATGCTAATTTACCGTCGAACATTGAAAATATTACATCCGATAATTAGGAAAATGAAGAACATATTCCCGAGTCTAATCCAAAAAGAAAAAGAGGTAGACCAAAGAAAGAAAAGAGCTCTGAAGGAAATGAATCAGAGGACGAAATTAAAATCATTGTCAAATGTCCAAAAGGAAGACCACGAAAAGGAATTTTAAAGAAATCCCACAATAAAAATAAAAACAATAAAAAGGTAAAATTTACTGATGAAGCGTTATTAAAAGGGAAAGATTGTTCAGAATGGAGAAAGAAGTTTGAATTTAAAGACCCAGAAAAAAGAAGGATTACCTTACAAAAAATTCAATCGATTACCCATAAACAACATACGGAAGAAATCAAATTGTTCAATAGTTGTGATGAGGGAAAAAGTATAACACAACCTTTGTCTCTACCTATTCAACCTATTCCCCAAGATATTAAGAAACCGAGTGAGTTAAGTTTGGAGGAATACGTGAAAAGATACTCCGAACCACCACCCAAAACATTGTATTATAACCCTTGTAATTTAATTCGTAACAATTATAGATAATTTTTATATATATATTGTAAGGACCATTTACGTATACATTTTCTCCCCTCAAAAATGTAAAATTTTTTTTTTTACTCACCGATTACCAAACATTATGTGCATCATGAGTAAAAGCCCCCCAGCAGTCGGCTTTGCTTCACCTTGCTCTTCACCTTCGGGATGATCGGCAGGTGCGGGTTCCAGAGAAACTAACCAACGCCTGAACTGCTGATGATGAGGAACCAAAAACATGCGCCGATTGGACACGACCATTTTACTCAGTCCGGAAGTCGGCTCATTTCTTGGACTTGCTCCTTGTAAGACGCGACGATCTTTTCCGACAGCTCCAAAACTTGCATAACCTCGATGTAATGAGGAGTATCATTATTCACAATTTTTCGCCGATAAAAGCGAACAAGATAGTCAACCAAGTATTGAAATTGGGACCTATCCATAATCGTATTGGCATATGCAGTATTAGTAATCAAAAAATGAACTTTAGCGCCAAAATTTAAAGGCTGCATTGCCATTACAACTGCAGTCAATAAGTTCAAGCCAACAGCATAACCGGTGATGTCGGATGGATTCACGTCAAGTGTTGAAAAGCAAACCACGGATCCTTCCCACTTCCACAAACTTGCCTCTGGGAAGAGGAAGCTGAACTGCGAGGCGAGTTGCACCATTGACTGCAAACAACACTTGCATAAACTCTGAGGCATCACATGCCTCCACGATTTCAGTGAGTCACCAGGAAAATTTTTTCAGTACACATCCACTCCCATGGGACCATAATCCACTGCCAAAAATGAATGGATAGCTTTAAAAATCTTCCAAAGCACAATAACGCCAGTGAATAAACATGGACAACTTGGCGACCAACAACGCAAATACGGCAGAGACACCTGCGTGAACATGAAACTTTCCGAAGTTTCAACAATCCCCGTGTCAGGCACCATAAATTTAGGTAGAGAGCGTAATTCCGCCCGAGATGGATACAAACGAGCATCCTGAAGAACTTCCTCACTAGCGCGATCCATACTTAATCTCAACATCTCATCGAAATCGTGAAGAAAAAGTCTCTCAATGTTCATTAAATATAAATAACGAACTAAACGAAAAATGAAATATATACAAAAGAAGAAAATTACGACTAATAGGAACATAAACTATAAATCTAAAGAAGGACGAGGACGGAGAAAATCAAAACGAACTAGCATATCGAACACACCGAGAAGACTGCGATACCTCCATATATATCCGAGTTGTAAAGCAAGATGAATTCTTGCTAAACAATCGAAATATACTGGAGTCTGCCATCTCCCAAGGCCTACCCTCAATGGTAGCAGTGCAAATCGAATTCCAGAATCCCACACTAACACAGATCGTGTAATTTCCGTACATATGTATATTTTTAAGAGAAAGAAATAAAAATTAAAGAAATATTGTGCATCGATATACATTTTTGCACCTTATTAATATTTTCTCTCGAACAGATAACAACCAAACCACGTACCGACAATTATAATACTGCATCTAACAGCAAAATTTCGTGTGATTTGTAATGATTTCAGAACACATGATGATAAAACTTGCTGTTATCGTCTTCATTACAATCACCATACTCACACACAAAACCGAGAACACAAGTTCAAAAACAAAAATTAGTGCATCATCAGGAGCATATTTCGAATTAAACAAATTCAGTAAGGCTTATGAGAAAACAATTCCCATAGTCTATAGCCTGAAAATTCCAAGAAGACAGAACATAGAAACAACCAAATGGCTTGAAGAAATAAAAAAACTGCAAAGTTGCACATCCACGGAAAACACATGGTGTATACAGAGATCGAGAAACATGTTGAAAATCTTAGATCTAATTACGGATATTCAGCTAATAAACGAAGCAATAATCAAAGAATTTGACAGAGAACTTTCAAAACGAATTAAACGCGGAATACAAGTCCTTGGTGACTTTGACACATGGTGTTGCAATGTCATGACACTTTCTCAAGGCAACGACTTTATAGAAAATGAGAAAAATCTAAAATCCCAATACGAAAAACTTCGAGAATCCATAATAGAAAGCCATGCAGAATTATTAAACGTCACAAATGACATTAAAAATTTTGAAAAGTTAGAAGTCGATAATTCTACAATTTTAAAAGAAAACGTTCAAGCATTAAAAGACGCCATTCAAAACCAAAATAACGAAATAATTATAGAAGCTAGAAGAGAGCTCATCTTCGACACAGCTCGAACTCTTCACGCTAGTTTAGTCACCAAAAATGCTAAACTTAGCCACCTATTCCTTTCGTGCAAAAATAACCATCTCCCGGCAGCAATTGTTAATGAAACAACTTTAAAAAAAGACTTACTAAAAATCAAGAAAATTGCAGAAAAATCAAATTTTGCAGTAGTTTTAGATGAAAAATCAATCCAGTCCTACTACAGAACAAAATTAGTAAACTGCTATGTGACAGGAAACGAAATAGAGATAGAAATCAAAATTCCACTTCAGAACCTTCATGCTAAATATGAACTTTACAATTTTATTCCATTAGCATTTCGAACACATGACAATAAAATTTGCTCTTGGGATCAAAAACCTTCGATCTTGTCCCACAACAAATTTGATGGGTCAATAAGAATCATAACTGGAACAGACATTGATCTTTGTGGCAAACATAGCCTGTTATGCTTTATTCCCCAAGACCGCACAACCAATAATAAAGGTAATTGTGCCAGGGCATTATTCAAAGGAATGAAATTTGAAGAAATAATAAAGAAATGCACCTTCAAATGCGAGATAAATCATGAAGAAATTGTAGACAAACAAATTGAAATGAACCAATTTCCCATAACTAATGCTAAAATCCCATTAATATCAGTTAATACCATAACAAAAACAAGTACTAGTATAACTATAAATGACTCATGTCCGAAATATTGCCAAAGAAAATATTTAAATTTGTTTGTATCATTTTTATTATCGCCTTATTACCCTTAAGCCGCCATAAGACTAGTTAAGTGATTTGTTATTGTTTTTCAAAATAAAGTGTAAAGTTTGTACAAAATAATAAAATTTATTTAATTAATAAAAGTACAAAACGAAAAACAAAACAATTCAATAACACACAAATAATAATAATAATAAATGAATAATAATCACTCTTCCCGAACACAAACATATTTACAAGTGGGTAGGTAGTACTTAAATAATAATGACTTGATTTTTGACAAGATTGTTTTTGAGGTAGTTGTTTTGTCTCCGTTTTGTCTCCGATCTATTACTTTCGTGTCTACTGATTATCTGTAAGTAAATTAATTTATGTTACTATTACTCCAGTAACATCTAAGTCATATTACTTCAAATTTTAATGGTCAGTGTTGTCCTTAATGTTTAATATTCTCCGTACTAATTTTTCAAATACTCGTATCGACAAAGGTTTAGTGAATATGTCAGCCTCCTGATCTTCTGACACAACTTTAACTAAATTTACTTTACCATCTTGTTGAGCTTGTCTCACGTAATGATATCTCGTGTGTCAATATTTTAAGCCTGGTGCTCCTACCATCTGAGCTCCCTCGATAGCAGATTTGCTATCACAATAAATTGTCGCCGGTAAATAAGATACTCCTATTATTTTCTCCGTTATTTAAGCTTGAGTTTCTATCTCCTTGGCTAATTCACTCATGGCTATGAATTCAGCCGCACAAGTGGAAGTGGTTACACACCGTTGTTTGTAACATTTCCATGCAATCAAATCTCCAAATAGTTTAACAGCGTATCCAGCTGTTGAAGCTCTGGTTACTGGGCAATCTCCCCAACTTGCATCCGAGTAACCTTCTAAGTTATCACCTTCTCCAAGATAAGTTAGTCCTAAATTCTCCGTATGTTTAAGGTATCTAAAAATTCTTTTTAACTCCTGTATGTTCTCTGTGTAGGGTTTGATTGACATCTACTCATTAGGTTTACCGCCAATGCTATATCTGGTCTTGTTCCTCCAGTCAGATATAATAAACATCCAAAAGCTTCTCTGAACGGATATTTTTCTCCAATTTGTGATTCCTCTGTCTGTTCGTAATTATTTTCATTTCTCCGTTTAACTAACCTTGTCACCATTGGTGTTTTGCGAGGCTTACAGTCTTCCATTTTGAATCTCCTCAATAATTTTTTAATAAAACGAGACTGTTTCAACTCCAATTTATTAATACTCCAATTTCTTTCTATTTCAATACTTAAATATTCTTTGCGTGTTCCCATATCCGAATATTTAAATATTTTTCATAAATTCTCCTTAAGTTGTTTAATTAACTCCAAGCAGTTTCCATATGCCAGAAGTATAACAAATTTATCTCCTTTTCTCCATTTGAACAGACAGGGGTCCTTAACATCACTGACCAAGCCAATTTTATTCATTTCTGCGGTAAAAAGGACATTCTAACTTTTTGGACTTGTTCTTAGACCGTAGATTGATTTATTTAATTTGCAGATTTTGTTTGCCCACTCCGAAGGATTTATCTCCACTCCTTCAGGAATCTCCATGTATATTGGGGTGGTTACTTCTCTGTGTAAAAATGCAGTTTTCACATCCAGCTGATAAATCTCCAGATTGTACTTATTTACTATAGATAATAAATTTTGTACTGTTGTCAGCAGGTGTTACTGGCGCATATATCTCCAATAAACTATACTCCATTTTGTCTTTAAATCCTCGTCCCACTAATCTCGATTTATAGCGGATTCCTCCATGTGGTTCCGTTTTGGTTTTGAATAACCAAAGAGAATCTATGACATTCAATTTTCTCCCATGTTCATCAATGACTGAGCGGTCTATAATACTCCAGACCTGATGTTCATTTAACGAGTTTAGTTCCTCCTTTATAGCTTCTCTCCGCTCCTGACTATTTGAGGAACTTATTGCCTCCATATAAGTTTTAGGATCCTCATTTATTTCCGCCATAGCTATATATGTAAACTCGTCTGTATTATTCTCCGAGTCTCCAATATTCACAATGTTTTCTCCTTCAATGTTGAATGCTTCAACTTTTTGTCTTTTCGCCTCAGACAGTCTGTTTGGTTTTCTCCATTTGACTCCTGTTGAAGCAGATGTTTCTTCTTCTTTTTCTGATTCAGACTCCGTTTTAAATTTATTAAACCAGTTGTTGTTAATATGTTTATTTTTCTCCAATAGTTTATATTTCTCCCTATAAACTATTTTCTTATTAAAACGTACGTCTCTCGATTCGATAAATGTTTTATTCTCCGGACTATAGAGTAAGTAACCTGACGGAGCATATCCAACCAAAATGGCTGGTATACCTCGTCCTGAGAATTTAGTCTCCGGTCTTATTTTCACCTTAAAGTTTGCCAAGCAACCAAATCTCCTTAATTGGTTGAAATGGCAATTTGTGTTAGGCGAGATCCTTTTTATTGGTGTTTCATAATTTACTGATTTTTGGGGTTTACGATTGTACACATAAACAGCTGCTGAATATGGCGTTGAAGTGATAAATAACAGTGTAATACCAATAAGGAATAAATTCCACTCGACAAATATCATAGGTGTCACTAACTGGGAGATGACAACTTAACTCGACCAGTTTTTTCAAAGCAAATGAAGATCGCCAAAAATAGATTAATCTCACTAACTTCGCAATTAAAATGGTTCGACCTCGATCCTTCATCCTGATTGGCCAATTCTCCTTATCTGTTTTCTCCGAATTCAAAGTAATACAAAAGAATGCATTCATATATATATCTAACTCTGTCCAGCAATGATGAGGCAAGGCAGGCGATGAACATTCTCACATTTATTCATGCACTGTGGATTGCCTATATTGGTGAACTCTCAACCTATTTTACTCACACATACTCACACGCACACCAGCGGAGTTGTGTAGTAGTGACCTCCATTGTCTCCTTTTCATTCGTTCTCCATTTTAACATCGATGTTTCTCGAACTTGTCAAAGGATTAGCAATTTGCCGACATTGTAGCAAGCTGGCAACCAATATTATTGGCACCGACGGCTTGTTCCTTTGACCTTCTCCCTTTTTTTTTTATTTCGTCATCATTTTATTATCTCCAGGCCTATATTTTTCTGCACGTATACGATTTCTTTGTATTTTATTTTTGATAGTGTGTGTAATAAAATTACGTACACTAAACAATATATTTTCTCCCAAAAAAATATTTATTTCTTAAAGAAATACTTCGCCATTTCTCAATACACCGTTTCCCCAACTCCGACAATAATTTCATTTGAACTCCAACTTCTTCTCCTTTCAATCTCCGTGCTCCGTCTAGACATATATGCTGTTAAAATAGATACAAAGTAAATTAATATGTGCACATTCTACGTCTCCATATAACCACATACACTGCAGTATAAAGTAATATTAAAAATAATCAATAAGTTACTGTCGACAGACTTAAATTAATGAGGTACGAGGTACCTCTTATATAATTACACTAGTATTAAACTCCACTTACCTCCGCCTCTGTCACCAAACAGCCTGAGAAAATTTTAAAAATACTCACAAATACCTGCATTGATATTGAAATCTCTGGGATCTTTGTCCTGGGATTCCAATCCCCTTAATTCTTCAGGTACCCGGCGCCTCCACCATATTGGACATTGGGGGCTTGATGTCCATAATAAATATTTATATATATCAAGAATAATTAACAAAGAAATAACATAACTCCAGTACCGCACCAAGCAATCACTTTATTATATAAAGAAGAACAAGTAGATGTTAACTCTACCAGTACAAAAAGAAGAAGTGAGTAAAAAGAAGAGAACAAATTTTCTTAGTGGTATTAACGGCGGTATCGTACATCAGTGTAACCAACAAGTGCTCAAACAATCAGTGTAACCCCAACAAATATCACTATTATAAACATACGAGCCAGTCAAAATTAATTTGTTCGTCAAAATTATTTCACAATATTATTTTGCCAATATATTCCCTCATATTCGATGCGCAGGAACCACTATACACACAGCCACATACATACATGAAAAAAAAATTTTTTTCATTGCTTCCTCTGAAACAACAAATTCTACAGTGTTAACGACATGCCAGCAAAAATGCAGGGCCTACACAAGCCAAAGTGCCACGAAGCGCCATCTCGGGGCTTGTCATTATAATAAAAGTACAACCGGATTTACAAAAATAAAATTCAACGAAAATTATTCGGACAAAATTCAGGCGCATGCGCCAACTACAAATGTTTCGTTGTTTACATCATATCAACGAACTGATCAGTACTGCCAGGCCAGTATTAGCCAAAGTGCCGCTTCTGGCCTTGTATAATTATATAGATACATCATAAATACAAATAACAAGTTATATAGGTATACTTGAAAAAACGTTAGGTGAAAGTAGGATAATGGTACCAATCGTTTTATTTTTTCGTGAAACAAATAATTTTCATAATTTCCACCCTTAACTCTCATGCGAGAGCAATTTTAATACCCCTTTTGCAAACAAACTGAGTAAGAAATGGAACTACGTATTCTCTACATCCACGTCGTTAGTTACGGTTAAGGCACTAAAAGGCAATTTCATCATGTTATCATTTTCTTTTAGTATTCCTAATGAATAATTATATTGAAAAATTGAAAACCTGTTTTATAATTTGTTCACACCATTAAATAGAGTAGAATGTGCATAAAAAAGTTTGTTTAAATTGATGGGGTAATGTCGAATGAGTAATATTCCTGAAATTTGCAAAAAAGCTCTGAAAGAGATTGAGCCTTCGAGTCACCGCTCTTTTATGCCCAGGGCATTCCTAGTTCATATACGTCTTGTTTTTTACTCACCAATTTCTATTGACCATGCGTACGAATAATGCGAATCTCAATGCTAAATTAATCTATTATTGCATCATTCATTTTACGTTAGCAATATACTCACATATCTACATATGGTTACTCAATAACATTCAGTCGTTTCAAATTTAATCATCATTTTAAATAATTTAATCATTCTAAACTCCTAACAAATAATTTCTCATTAGTAAAAATATAAAAAAAAAAAAAGTGTGTCAAAACTAAAATCCAAATATACTCTTGCGCAGCAATACTTCGCTAGAAAACCCAGTTTGGCAATTTTCATTTACAGTATTTAAATAAAAAAATAAAATAAAATAAAATATAAATTATTACAATGTAGAAAAGTCACTCGTAACTTCTTGCGCCGTAAATAAGAAAATGATACTTCAAGCAACACAGTCGACTTGGTTCTCTCCTGAAATTTTTTATTTTTGTTTTACATTTTTCTTTAAAACTACTAACCAAAGACAACTTAAGTTCCTATCAGACCCGGTCCTATATAAAGACTATCTTTCGTGAAAATTTATTCGTAGACTTTTCAAAAGCGTAAACAAATCATATTCTCAAGAAATTTTTTCTTTTTTAGTTTTTTTGGCAAACTGCGTAACTAATAGGCACCAAACTTCTATCAGACTTGCACATGCGTGAAAGCGATGTTTCGTGTAAATTAATTTCAGTTTGATCCTCTTCGTAATATCTTCAAAATCCTGGAAAAACCTTTTTTTCAGGACTTCCCATTTTTCTTGAAAACTACAGAACCAATAGGCATCAAACTCCCATCACACCTGGTCCTAATATAGAAACCATCTTTCGTGAAATTTTCGACTCTTTAGCTCTCGTAGTTTATTCAAAACTGTGAGCCCAAAATTTTATCCTGTAATTTTTTATATTCCAGTTTTCTGAGAAATTATCAACTAAATAGACACCAAACTTTTACTAAACTTGCATTCACAAAATGACAATCTATCGTGAATATTTCAGCTCGATCCCCTCCGTAGTTTCTTTAAACTTCAGAAAAAAACACTTTTCCAGAAAGTGATTGTTATTCAGTTTTCTCAAAAACTACTGGCCTAACAAACACCAAACTTCTTCAGATCTGGTCTTAAATCTACACGTCGTGAAAATTTCACGTTTATCCCTTTTGTAATTTTTTTAAAATCGTGAACCTAAAATTTAGGTGATACATACATATACATACTGGGTGTGCCAGTTTCTCTTCCTGTCCCGCAAGAATATGATAGAACTGTTCGGATGAAAAAAAAATTCTCTCCAAAAATATGCTCTCCTTTTAAAATTAAGCGAGTTATAGGCCATCGAAAAAAGAGATGAAAGACATATTTAAGAAAAATTAGAGTATGTGTGTAAAACAAATTGCATAGCGCACCTTGAAAAGCCGTTCCATAAAACATGTTTTTACAAAACTGCCTTTCAACGTGCGCTATGCAACTTGTTTTGCACACATACTTTTTCCGCTGCGTCAGACAATCGTGTGCAATTTTGACTGGATCAGGGTGAAGCAAGACTTTTAGTTTTTTTACCCAGATTATCCGTTTCATGAGAAAAGAAAACGATTCGTACCATTTTTTCATTTTGACCTAATTTTTTAAATGTATATGTCGTCGTCAAATATAAAATTATCCTTTATCGAAAATGTCTAGTTATTTACTATTTTGCGGTCAAATACTATAACGATTCCCAATTATAGCTTTTGACTGAATGAAATTAGTCATTATCTATAATGCGCACCACCTTCAGACATTTTCTATAATTATTGAACTTGACCTACTTTTCTCAACAATCATCAGCCAAATTCAATAATCAGTCAAATTCTATTATCTACCTATACTGTATTGTATGTGCACATCCTTATCTTAACTGCATTAAGAGTTGGTACAGGCTAGAAAATTATCTACATTCTCATAGTATTGTTTATTATATTCACTTTCATAGCTTTGAATAAGATATGGTTTAGTGCATATCGAACAATATTGTGTAACAGTGTGTTATTTTTTTAAATACCTCTCACAAAATGGAAAGTGCAGTAAATGAATCGAGTAGTGATGTGCTTGAAAATGTAGTTGAACATAATTTTGATGCTGCTGTGAAGAAGTATTTTGATGGGAGAAAGTCCAATACAAAATTGAGTATTGGTCAAAAAATAATATTGCCGAAACCATAAAAATTATTGAAGAATATAAAGCAGCACTATTAGCAGGTAAAATTAGATCAGCAATACAGTATAATAGGGTAAAAGTATATGACATCATAGAAGTTGGGGTTGAGAAAAATCTAATTTTAAAGCAGAAAACAAATGATTGCCCAACTATTTACATAGTCCCAGTTGAAGATTATTATACCATCTCGAGAGAATATCACAAAGCAACAGGACATGGAAGTCGAGACAAAATGTTGTATGCCCTGAAGCAAAAATATTCCATCCTACATTTGGTTGTTGAAATATACCTGAAGCTGTGCAAAATGTGTAATAAGAAGAAAACTTTCCATAAGACAGGTGTTGTAGTAAAACCAATTTTAAGTGAAGATTTCAGTTAAAGGGGCTAAGTAGATCTGATTGACTTCCAATCTATTCCAGTTGACAGGTACAAGTGGCTACTAAATTATCAAGAACATTCAACCAAATTTCTTTTCCTGAGGCCTCTTAAAACTAAAAGGGCAACAGAAGTGGCACTCAAACTTTTGAATATTTTTTTAGATGTTGGCTGCCCAGCAATCCTCCAAAGTGATAATGGGAGGGAATTTACAACTTCTGTCATCATTGACCTGATTAGTATGTGGCCAGATTGCAAAATTATCAATGGTTGTCCATGTCACCCAGATAGTCGAGGCAGTATAGAAAGAAGCAACCAGAATGTCGAAAATATGTTATAGGCATGGATGGAGGACAACAATTCTAAACAGTGGTCTATTGGTTGTTGGTTTGTGTAGTGGCAAAAAAATACTTACTATCACAGAATAATTCTTCAAATTTACCTATCAACATTCAGAACAAAACTGAAAAGGAGGATATGGAGAAATTTTCACAAAAAACAAAACATTTGCCTGTATTGTCACACCATGCACAAGATTTTCCTGATCCATCGCAACAGTTACAAAATTTGCTTCGTCCATCACATCAACAAGATTTGCCTGCTTCACCACAGCAGCTAGATGATTTCACAGGACCATCCCAACAACCAAGGGGTGAAACTAGTAATAATACAAAAGATTTGCCTAATCTATTGCAGCACTTACAAAATATACCTCATCTGTCACATCAACAAGATTTGTCTGCTTCACCACAGCTGCTAGTTGATTTTGCAGGACCATCCCAACAACCAAGGGGTGAAACTGGTAATAAAATAATTAACTGTTGTAACTATAAAAGTTGCATAATTAATGAAACTTATGTCATCATAAATGAATTACCAATGTGTGCTCTATGTAATCGAGAGACATAATTGTTACTGAATGGAAGAATTCCTATGAGGGAGAGAAACATGCAGCTGAAAACATGCTGTCCAATTTGGCTAAGAAATTTAACGTGATTGATGTAGGCTTGACAGTTCTAATTGAGGTGCCAAAGGTAGATAGGGGTTCTTTAGACCATAAAAATTTGTTAGCCAAAGTTTTAGCCACACTCACAATATACATTTATATTATTACTCGCGGCTACACTGTAATACATCTTCGTCACTCACTCGTTTGTCTCCGTACATCATTGTTTATCTCACTCAAACTGTACTTACTCTCATCATACATGATTGATGTAAATACACACATTTCTGAGATTTCACATTAAAATTCTTGTTTTTTCTTGGTTCACAACCTCTATAGATATAAATATGAATGACTATCAACTACTGGGTTTTCCAGCAAAGTACTGCTGCATTACAATTTTTTTTTTTAACTTAAAATTTTTTTTTAATTTTTCCTCTCATTTTTTTACATTGGCCTATAACTTGGCCAGTTTCGAAGAGAGAACATAATATTACGTGAAGCTAAATTATTTTTTTGGCCGATTGAGTTCTGTCATACTCCCGCGGATAGAAAGATAAACTGGGACACCCTGTATACATACCTATACTATAATTATATAACATTAATTAATATTTTGAATGCACTTACGAGTCCTATTTCCCTATGTATAACCACACTAATTTATTTTGAGGCCATTTTTACAGTGCGAGGCCTTTTTGCAGGACTCGCAGTGTTTCTTGGAGTATGTAAGATTTAGTTTTCACTTCTCACCCACCAAAAAATATACAACAACCAGATACCTCCTGACGTAGACACAGCTGGTGTCATATGAAACACAAAAGAAACCAAAATACAAGCTACAAATGGAAATGGTTGTTGGATCTATCAACGTCTTTCAACGTACGGACAGGTACGGTATAATTTTTTTGATGTTAAATCTCTTATGAATTTCATCAATTTGCGTTTGAAAACATTCAGCGGTAAGAATAAAATTATTTTAAATTTTATTTTATTACTTACATTATTTTGAAAAAGTAATTTATACTCAAATTACTGTAATAAAGAAATTAATGACGACGATGGAGTTTTTTGAATTCCCGATTTTATGTTGCATGTCTATTTTCACATGGAAGGTGTTATGATCCAGAAGGCTTAAAAAAGGTAATTATGAAAAAAATTACACTTATTTTTGGGTTATATCTGTAATTCTGTAATACTAAAATTTTTTAAGGTACTGATTTAAAATTTAATGTCCATTCTTACATCAAAGTTATTCTTAAGTCCAAAATGTCCAAAAACAAAAAAAAAAGAGTAAAAAACATCATTTACATTTTCGTGTGATATATGGTCACTATGGTTTTTTGAGAGTCCAAGTTCAAATTTAATTTTGTTTTTCACATAAAACTTTCCTTAGACTCTTGAGGTTGACAAAAGATGGAGTAAAAAATTTTGCACCAATTCTGAAATGGCTTGCGCCAAGTGAAGCTGGCACCAAGGGTGACTAGTATACATACCAGTGGTGGAAACTTTCATGTTACATGCGTTGCATAATTATGCAACACAAGAGAAATTTAGGCAACACCTAGAATTTTTACGAATTGACCAAACTTGAAAATGAAAGTAAAGTGGGAAGTTAAGAACAAGATTTTGAGACAGATGAGAGTCGAGACTATAATGAATATTAGAATATAAATTACAAACGAGTTCTGGTGGAATTTTTTTACCCTAGTCTTCATTAGTTATCATTCATTATCTTTTCAATGGCTTTCTAGTTTTCTGTTTTTATTGTTATAACTATTACATTCTGGTCTGTTGTGCAAAACTAGAGTTTGAAAAATAAAAAATTTGTACAAAAGAATTAGTAAAAAAAGAAATATAATTTTTTTAGGATCTTTTTTTCTTCTTCTTTTTTTTTTTTTGGAAAAAACTTTTTAAGTTAACGCCAAATTTTAAACATAAAATCGAATTTTAATGAAAATTATAAAGTTGAGTATAGAAAGCTGTATTAGTCAAGAATAATATTTCATATTATGATGCCTATATTGTACAGAATGGATCAATAGTTACTGTGATTCTGACTCTTGTATATATTATTACGATCTTTAATATTTAGAACTTTCAACTCAAAAACAAGTTTGTTTAAATCTAATTTGAGACAAGTTTGCCCACTTAAAAATTCAGTTGGAGAATGTAAAAGTGACTGTCAAAATATATTCTTGAAATTTGGCACCTATTTGAAGAGTTTTATTCAGAAAAAAATAAAGGAGTATATTATAATATCTTAGATCATAACAAAATTATTTTTTCCTTTTTATTATATTTTTTTTGTTCTTTTATTTCTCTATCTTTTTTTAAGTTGGTTTTACTTTTTTGTAAAAAAAAGTTTTGGAAAATAGGGTGGGGTCCATTTTCGTAAAATACGAGTACAAGTAGGCTCCTAGTATGATGATTTAATACCTATAATTTCTACTTCTTAGTATGCGAGTCATAAGCGTAAATAATTAGGGTTCCAGTCAAATGGAAAATTGAAACTGACAAGAGTAAAAAACAAAAAGTCAGCTAATTTTATGTTGCCAGAAAAATCTAAGTTTCTGCCACTGATACACACCAACATAAATGAAAAAAAATTAGGTCAAAATGGAAAAATGGTGTTATTAGTTTTGTCATGAAACCAAAAATTTTTATCACCCTTACTTCGAACCCCGCCGTGAAATCAATTTTATTACCCCGTTTACAAGTAAATTAGATTAAAAAAAAATGTTCATTTAGCCGACGTAGTAAGACTTGTACCTACTTAAAATGATAAGATTATTTAGCTTCTAGCAATAATCGTTTGGAAACCAGATCTTTTAATCATTGATGGTTTGTACATTCAGTACCTATATATATATATATATATATATGAATAATTTTTTTCGATTAATTCCCTTTTTAGAGAGATTCGGGAAGAAATGTACTGTAGGCAACATAAGAGTGGATTAGCATTCAAGAGAAAACCTGTTCAACAAAATCAACAACAAAATATAAGATGAAATGTTTTAGGCTCAAAATTATACGGGTAATAATATACTTGCATACAAATGTTAGTCAAAAATGGAGAAAAAAAAATGGTAACTATTAGTGCAAAATTTTTAATTAAATAATAGATCGGTGATAGCCGTATTATTATACCTATTGAAAAAGTGATTTAAGTATACTACCTATCTAATACACCTTGGGCTTTTATTCTGGTAAATGTTTACCTATGTACAATTCTTCTGTACAAGCTTTGATGAACGAAAAATGAAGAAAAAACAACTCCACTGTCCATTTTTAAATAACCAATTCAAGTTTCACTCACTTATTTGTGCCTTAGAATAAGCCAAATTATTATTATTTAATATTATGATTTGTTTCTTCATTTTTTTTTCTTGTATGCGATAATTGTAGCACCTACTTAAGAAATTTGTTTGACGATAATAACTTTATTTAAATTTTTTTTGCCAACAATAACGAGTTTTGATGATTTGCGAAGTACGTGAGTTAAATCTATGAACTCCCAAGATTTTTAATACACGACATGTTTTAAAGAGTGCATTTACCCTTAAATTACCGACAAATTTTTGTGTTTTTTTTCAAAATTTGTAAGGTTTTTTCATCACGCTTTCTTCACAATAAGGCCACGTATTTTTATACATTTCTTTTAGTCACGAAACGTACTTAAGTGTTGAGTTTGGGTTTTCGTTTTTTATTTCGCCCGAGTACCTATCTGGAAAGTTCATACGTTCATTTCATGTAATCCATTCCACATATTAATAGGAAAACAAACATTTTTATTAATTACAGCAACAAACTCGCGATTTAGTCGCTCTTCGAAAATAAAACTTCCTGAAATACGCTGAAAATGAAACTTTTCAAAGAATGAACGAAACTGTGGGAAGGAATATCTTGATTTTATCATAATCATGTAACGTCATCGAAACTTTTGAAACTAATTACTGATTTTAAAGTGGAGCTTTCAAAACTAAAATTACCAAACGACCATGAAAATTAACCTTTTAAAACAAAAATGGAACTTGTGCGCTAAAAACAAAACCTAATTAATAACGTCTTAAAACGAAATAATCCTCTTTTGTGTAACAGAAGTACAGTTTCCTTCATCAAAAATGGAAAACTCAAACCGAGATAGGTAATACACTTCATCAAATTAACAAAGTAAAAAAAAGTATTGTGGCAATGATCACCTATCTGTTCTCTATGGGTGTATTCTGCAAACCTAGATGTGACAGTTTACACACTTATGGAACTCATCAGTGTGATTCTGAAGGTGTGCTTACCTTAAAAATGTTGTATTTCGAGATATGACTGTAGATATATTGAAATGAGGGTGCGAAATGTTGAAGAACGTGTATTAGTTTGTGAATTAAATACAGAAAAAGTCTGATGCATACTTTATTATGTATGTAGTGGTCCTAAGAGATTGCAACAAATAACTGCAGTATTTTAGAATGAAAATATGATTCATATCTACTATACATAAATCAAGAAAACACTTTTGTCAATGATAATACCTCATCATGATTTACCTCAAAGTACATAAATCTCATATAAACAAAGATAGACATTTTTGTCATGAATCCAGTCTTCAGATTCAAAAATATTTTCTATCCTCGATACAAAGTGAGACCAGAATTTTAAATTTATCTGATGTACCAGTTTCACTGGTTACATTGGCAGGTACCAACGTATTAATTTTGTAAAAAGAGTAAAAATAGAAAATATCGAGTTATATCAATTGGACAATAATAAATTTATTAAAGTTTTCAAATTTTTAAAAAATTGAGGAAATTGAATTTGGTTCTTGTAGGTTTTGTTGGTTTGGGGAATCTGACCTGGCACCTACATATTCGATAACTAAAAATAGTGAACTTGACTGCGCAGCCATTTCACCACTGGGTATAACTGATGATTGTATTTTATACAGGACAGGGAATAGCAGTTCTCACACACTCCCCCCTAGAGAGACTCAACATGAGTTGAATAACGTTAGATGATGTAGGAGGTTGGGTGGACCACAAAATGCCTCTTACACCTATACGCACAGGCTTGCACTACCTATATGGGCTATATTTTCACTATATAGGGTGCCATATATCGGCGACTTAAGTTAGAAAGCAAAGTTGTGAGTTCCACAATGCACCACTGGGATGCATATATGTCCAGCTCATATCAAGGGTTACCAGATGTAGGTTTTGCTAATTTGGGGAATTAAATCTGACACCTACACATTTCCCAGCTAAAAGATGTGAACTTGACCACATGATCATCTCTCCATTGGCTATAACTAGTGAATGTATTTTATATAACACAAGGTATGGCAGTTCCCACAGTCCTGTTCCCAGAATAATTTTTTTTTATTATCAAATTGATATTAACTTTTGTTAATCTTACTTTCTGGCCTTTATTTTAAAACAACAAAAGAACGATTGAATTTAATTGACCACCATAATAAAGTTGTGTACCTAACTGAACTTTGAATGCGTCAAAATCATAAGTGAAGCTCGATTTTAACACCTTGTAGGCTACATTTTTAGAAAAATTTCTTCTTTTCAATAAACCTGAATAGCTGTTGAAGATTGGTTTTGGAAATACCTTAATTTTTGGATGATATCAGTTTCTGCCTTCCTGCTGGCTTGAAAAGTCAACATGTTTTCTTACATTCGCATCATCCAAACGAGAATGATCTTTTTTTTAAATTTGTGATGGCTGATGTTTTAAAGAGGTTCGCTACACACGAATATTATACAAAGCAGAAGTTTGTTTGTTTGCAATGTCTTCACGCAGAAATGAATCATCCAAATTGAGACAAAACTTACACCGAAGTATTATATATGATTTTATAAGTGATTTAGGTTATCTACCAGTTACACTATATTGAAGGGGGGCTGGAAAATGATGGCCCAAGTGAGAAGAAACAGGCGAAGCCTGGGCGGACCACAAGCATTTGATATTTTTGCAAAAATGTTTCTGTATACACATTCTCATCGTTTTGAGTAGGTACCCACAGAAATATTTGTCGTTAATTAATGGCTCATCGTACATCATTGAAATTTGAAATCGTCTTCGTAAACGTCCGAATCTTCCATTTTTCCTGCGAACCAGAAAAATTTTCAAATTATGCCATAAATTAATATTCTAAGAATTTGATTTGCATCTCCGCCCCTTAAATTTACGAATCATTTCTCCGGATACACAGCACATAATGAGTATACCTAGCCTATAATCAAGTGAAACAGACGATGTGTTTCCAACGTGAAATTAGAAAGCATCTGTTCTACTTGTATATTATATTTATATATATGTATATGTATATATACATGGGTTTCCAGTTAAATCGATTCGCTAAAATTATTTTTCAACACACGAATAATCGATCATTGTACCACTGACTGCTAACAGATGTATTTTTCGCCGAAGCTGGTCGTTCGTGTAGGTCTGTTCGATTTTGTGTTTTCGTTTGTTACGTGTAAAAAAAAAAAAAAAAGTGTAAAAACAATTAACTTTTTGCGACAGTAAATGATCTTCTCACAACCTGATTCCATTTAAGGAAACTTTGACTGGTACTCTCTATAGGCGCGCTTTGACCATCGCCGAATGCATTTGGTCGGCAAATCGGTCATTCGACCTCGTTATAATATTATCGCCCAAGTATAAGTGGAGGAGAAACTAAAAAAAAAAAAATTTCCTACCAAGTAGCGGCACTTTTTATCTACTTACTAATGATGGCGCGATGTGATTAACAGAAGTTCGTAATTGAACAGCATTTCTGACCGCAGGGCTCGTATGGTATCATCCGGTTGTTTCTTGTACCTACTCTGGTATAGTCAATGCAACTGATTTATTTAAAAAGTTTAACGTCTGAGGGTTTTGTCGTGGATAAGGAAGTAGAACGTGCCGGTTGTTTCGCAAAACTGATTTTTCATAATTTACTGAAGGCATAAATGAAATCGTCCACATCGATGAGCATGACAAGCGAAACGTAGGCTTACGCACACCTATAATCAATAAAAATTGAAAACAATAATTTTCTGCGAGTACGAGAAGGTATCGCTATGATTATGGGGCTGACGCCGTCTCAGTTTTCGTTTTCAAATATCCTATCTCCAAAAAATCGGATTGAAGCAAAACCAATACATGTGGTTGACGGCCCTTAGTATTCTTCTTAATGATAGGCAAAATAAATTTGGGACTTGGTCTTATACGCAGTCGAGCCTTGGTTTTGCTCACTTACAAGATTATGCACCTTCTTTCAAAATATTTAGGCCTATCATAGAAACCTGCAAAAATTATCAAACACGAATATTAAACATCAATTAGGTATTGCAAACTATTTATGTGGTAAAATTGCGATGATTTTAGAGTTTATTCATATTTTTTCACAAATTTTGCCTTCAGTCTTGATGTTGGTCTTGGCCTTAGTCGTGCTACTTCGTACGTTTGGTATTTGTTCTGTGGTCTTGCAACAAATGCCAGACCAAGACTAATTTTGCTCATCTCCGTTTCCCATGTGCACTGTAGTTTTTTCAGATCAGTTTTTTAATGCTTTTTATATTGCTTCAGAGACAACATTTTAAAATATTAACCAAAGTATGTATTTTTGAGTTAAACAATGGGTATCAGTCGACAAAAATGTGGTAACTGAAAAAAAGCCCCTTTAAAAACGGCTCAGAAAAAATCCGTGACACACGAGTTCTTAAATAGGTACGATTGTGAATCAGAAAATGAGTAATCAGGAATTGAGACATTACGTGTATTAGGTATTGAATTTTGTTCTGTTGGGGTTACACTTATTGTTTGAGCACTTGTTGGTTACACTGATGTACGATACCGCCGTCAATACCACTAAGAAAATTTATTCTTTTCGTTATACTTCTTCTTCTTGTACTTGTAGAGTTAACATCTACTTGTTCTTCTTTATATAATAAAGTGATTACTTGGTGCGGTACTGGAGTTATGTTATTTCTTTGTTAATTGTTCTTGATATATAAATATTTATTATGGACATCAAGCCCCCAATATCCAATATATTCCATTTATTCAAAAAATATAGCCTCAAAGTGCATAACGCCGATGAAAATTGGTTAAATTGACAATACCATGAAGAGCCTTCGTAATGAATATCATAAGTAGGTACGCATACATATGGATAAATATGTACTCAAATTGTCAAGAAGCCCACATATACCTATAAGTCAATTATAGTCAACTGAAATAATTAAGGATAATGTAATATTGCAGAAGTATCTGTTGGAGAGTAAGTATTTTAAAACAGTTGAGTAATTTCCAATGCGACTAGACTTTGGTAAACTTGCTTCAAGGAATTTTTGCTTCCTTTTTGAGAATTATAATTTTTCACCTGGTTCTCAGTCATTTTGGAAATTTTACTTAGTGACTGATATATTATAGTCTACCAATTAAAGAGGCGAGTGTCTTTTTATATTTGCAGGACTTTGTACATATGGATGTTAAAAGTTGTTTACAGTGCCGTCGACTTGTAAAATATTTAGGGAAGGGCTGGAGAGAAAAAGGTAGAAATCTCTTGGTTTAAATGCAACCTAAATATCGAATTTTCAAGGACGTTTGTGGGAAAGTAGAGGGGTCCTGAGGTATACGTGTGATTTTAGTCCAGTTGAAAACAAGATTTCTAGTTTGTCTAGTTTTCATTAGGTTTCAGGTAGTTCCATGATTAACCTGTACTTTCTCCCTTCTCTTGAACTGATTCCATTTGCGAGAGAAATATACGGGCCAATCGCAAAGCTCCATGATCAGCTAAACTACAGCTTGCTGCAGTTGGCTGATTGTGAGAGTTTTCTCTATTCTTCTTGATTTGACTTCTTTGGCATAAGCATTAAGATTTTGTATATATCATGTTTATTTTACCTCGTTTCTGCATGTTATTTTTTATGTTCTTGGTGAATATTTTTGTATATCCTTTTGGACTTGGTTTTGTTCTACTATAATTTTGGAATTATAATGCAAATCTTTTTATGAGTGTAATTGTAATGAAAATATTCCGTTAAAATTCGTATTTTCATACAGTTAATACCTATTAAGACATTTAATATTAACAAAAAAGTAGACGTAGCTTCAACCGGAAAGCTCACATCCGGTTGTCACGCTAATTGTTGGCTTTACATTCCATTCTACACGTTTTTCTTCTAGGAAAAAACATATTCACGAATTTATTACCTCCAACTTTTGCAAGCTCAGTAAACTTGATCAACTTGCTGATGTCTTACCCTAATATTACGGTTCGCACTTTTTACTTCTTCTTTCCCCTCAAAACTTTATCATCTACTTAATGTTTCATACTTCTCCATTAAACGGACCAATAATATTAAAGCTCCACAAGAAAGCTTTCCCATTCGTTCACTTATCATTCATGCATTTAATATAAATATTAATGACAATCAATGTGAAATCATCTTCTTGAACTTTAATATTACGAAAGCAGTTATGCTTTAATGTGAAGAGTTTACTCTAGTAGTAGTAAACATTTAGTAAACTTGTCGTATTAATTTCAATACAAGTTTGATAATATTTCGTGAGTTTTTCTTTATTAACAGTGTGCTTTTTATTAATATTTGTAGCAATTTTTTTTCGCTACAGTAATACACTGGTTTTGAATCATTATTTTGTGTTGCCTGCCTTTGGTTTAGTTATGTTTAGCTAAGCAGTATTTTATATTGGCTAGAATGGGGGCAAATTGATATGTTATTGATTTCAAGGTGTTGTAAGAAAATCTGTTTCTTTAGCCTTTAATTCATGGATGACAAACCTCAATTGTGTGTGACTCTGGCAAGCGCGTATTTGCTTTTGGTAACTAAAATGAGTGATTTTTCCAATGTTGCCAGGTGCTTTTGTGCATGGATATTATGAAAATCGTATAGGTTGAATGTTAATTTTCTGTTTTCAGTATTTTTAGAATTGTTTTTGAACCCATTATGCTACATGACAGAATGAAAAAAATAAAAAATTCTACAAAAATCAATGGTACTTGAGAAACTCAAACCTCCCACCTTCCGCATGTAAGGTAACCATTTTGTCATAGCACTACGACTGCAGTTGAAGAACTGTGAGTATTTTTAATATTCATGTATTTTAGCCTATGATTATAGTTAAAAAGAAGAGATGTGACAACAGGATTTTGCTCGTCTTGTTTATAAAAAGGAATTACGCCTGGTGGTATCTGGCAAGTTGTCTGGGCTCAATTTTGTTTAAGTTTGTCTAAATTCTTCGATTAAAATTGGACTATGGTTTATTCTTGAATTTAAATTTCTATGATTACAACTAATATCAAGAAATTGGGGGAAAAATCTATGCAGCCAGCCAGGTTTTTTGTGGCATGTGCTCATCCTGGTTGGTATACCACACGGTATCTAAAACAAAAAATTTAGCCTATTTATATTTGTACTTAATATAGTTTTATGTATGCTTAAATTTACAAAATTACTAGCGGTTGATGGCTGACCTCCATAAGAAAAACCGAGAAGGCCCTTGTGTTCATATTTAATTTTAACATGGAAAAAAATCTAGCGATGTTTAAAATACCATAACTTTTTAAAGTGATTTTAAATAGATAGGTAAGTAAGTATAAGTACTTAATTTTTCACGCGTAACATTATTTTGAGTAATTTTGTAGCTCTATATTCATAATCAGATACCTGATAGAATTTTGGTTGACACGTTTAGTAACAATTAAAAAAAGTAAAAATGAGTAGGCTCAGTTCCAGTGGCGTAACTTTAAGTGACCCAACATTGGCTATGATCAGCGTAAAAATTTGACAATGAAAAAATGAATTTTCCTATTTTTTTGCTTTGTTGACGACAGTTTCTGGAAAGGTTTGACAGTGACACCCAAAATACTTTTATCTTTAATTTTTTTCCCGCCCTACCCACGGAACTCCATAGAAAAAATCTAGCTCAGCCACTGCTCAGTCCTGACTGATTCTCAAGTTGAAACATAGGACTACGTATAACTTGGAATAGATCGAAGATTTAAAATGATGTGTCGCTTTTTACGTCTTGCTCCTTGCGCATCCGTCATGGCGTAAAAGACAGCCAAAATTCAGTGCATGTAAAGAAACCTATCCAATTTTGTCGACGTAGTCTTAGTACAAATATATTGTTTGATTCCAATTGACGTAAGATGCAAGGATCAAATTTTCCAGTAAGTACTGAATTTCTTCCGCGCACCCGAACAGGAAAGAAATGATTCTCATTTCAGAGTGCTTGTTGATAATTTCCAACCATGTCATTATCCGGAGGCGCCAAGAAAAAAAACCTTGCACAATACTTCGTGCGTTAAAATTTCAACGTTTCCCAAGTTTTTAACGACTAAACTATTTTTTTCGATGGCCAACAACCTATGTCTTATTTCAAAGCTATACCTACTTGGTAAATTATTATAACCAATTTTTTTTTCCTTTTCTTTCTACCACTTTATAAATCTTGGGCGAAATATAACCTTTATTAGACAATCGCACTTAAGAAATTCTTCGCATGTAGATAAACTTACTCATACATACATAATAGTACTACCTTTATTCTCACGTACCCATACTAATTGAAAAAGAAAGCAAGGTCGTTGTAAATGCACGTTCTACGAAAGTTCCTGAAGGTAAAGAGCTTTTAGGGGTTAAAAAAAAAAAAGAATATTCATTGCGAAATTCAGTTTCAATATATCTAAGAACCGTATTATTTTACTGCTGATAGTCTTATCTGCAACACTCAGAAAATCAAAATCGTTAGGAATTTGGAAGAAAAGAAAAAGATAGCCGGCCTTCGTTTCAAAATCAAACGCAAAATTTTTTGATGATATAGGTATGTCACATGATGGATATAAAAGTTGCCAACCATTATTGTAGGCCTATAGCATATGTAAAATAAAGAGATGATATTAATTACCTAGCAATTTACTTGCATAGCTTATATAGAATCCGTGTTACAGTTAAACTGTGAACAACGCCTTCGCTTTAGGCATGTTCTTGTTTTTGAGCGGGAAGAAAAAAAGGAGCTCTCGTTATTTCAAACACATCCTAAATGAACTTACATTCTTTTTTTTTTTTTTTTTTTTTTTTTTTTTGCAGACAGTAATGCCTCAAAGCTTGAAAAAATATGTAAACGCATTAAAGGACGTTACCTAATGGAAGGTTTTGCGAAATCCGGAAGTAAATTTGATTTTGTGTACGGCTAAGATACCTTTATAGGATGGGTAAGGCAAAGAAATGATGTACTTATTTACAGGATCAAGAACGAGCAATTCAACGCTGTCGTTAATTTACGTAGACTTTCTTAAAAATAATTGTTTTATTCGGATCAATTACAGCCTTAGTATTATAAGTACCTACAACTACCTACAACCGGTATGAATTCAATTTGTAAAACCAAACGTTTGAATGTCAGGGCCATACACCAAAGCGAAAAAAAAAAAGGTTACTTAACTTACCTATGTCCACATACAGTCTCAATGGCATAGGCTATAGGTAGGTACCTATAAAACTTTCTTCGATACTTACTCGTTAAACACGGTGAAAATGAAGGTCTCACAAAAGTTAGGAGTTCTTATCTTATATGGATGGACTACTATTCCACCGATAAAAGATCTTCAGAACTGATATTTTTGTTAAACCTAAATTTTACAGGCCGGATGCATATTTTTCTGTTCTTCTGACTTGCCAAGTGTGGTTGAGAGAGAATGGAAAAATATGAAAATCTCTAGCGCAGCTATACACCCCGCTAGAAAAAGTAGGTATTTAAAGGAATGCTTTGAAATGGATAGTCGAAGCATAATTATTAATAATTCAAAATATTTTAAAACCTAGATTTTGCTCCAACTTTAAAGATTAGCTTCTGCCCCAATCGTAAAGTTCATCTTCTGCCCCAATTTCAAATTTTAACTTTTGCTCCAACGTTCAAGGATATTCAAAAAAATATCCTGAACCTAGAAGACTAGAAAATAAAATAAGTAAGTAAACAGTAGAAGAAGTGATGCTAGAACACAAAAGTCTTCCAATTAGTACCTACCTCAAATGAAGCTGTGACGTAGATGATAGAGGATTTAGAATGTATGCAAACAAGTAAACAAAGTCTCCGAGTCGAATTAGTAAATGGAAGGGAAGTGGAGGTGGGAAAAAATTGAATTTTTTTAAAATATTGCGTTATTTTTTAGGCTGAAACAAGAGATTTTCTAGGTCCCTCTTGGAAAATATACCCTTCACCAACTATTTACTTTTTATTTTAAAGAAAAGTAAACAGCAAATCATAAAAAAAACATACTATATAATATGTACAATATGGTCACTGACCAGAGAAAACATTGACAAATCATAACGAAAATCAGTAGGTCTGGTCTTTGTATTGGAAATAATATATGTTTTAAATTATGACATATATCAAGTAATTAAACAGGAGTTCCTTCTAACAGACCGAGGGCATGAATTGTAAAACCACAATATTGCAACGAAATTTAAAAGCCTAATGGCAATTTAAAATTTTGTTAACTATTACTTGAAAATTACGAATTTGAGAGCTATTGCAAATGTCTTTTTCGCAAAATAAATCGTCATAAATACTTCATGAAATTTAAACTGATATTGAAATTGTGACGAAATAGAATAAACGAGTATAAAAATAGTAAAAGATTCAATAGTGTTTAAATAATAAGAAATATGAAAATCCTGTAACAGAAAATTTTTATTAAAAAAAGAACAAAAACTGATTATTATTGCCTCCAGCCCTCCATGAATCATACCTTAAGTACTTTCGATTATTATAATAATTTACTTCATCGCTTTTCTAGCTAATAGGTACCGGTATGTTGACGTTTAATGAATTGCCTACTCGTTACATCGGAAGGAGACAATATCCGAAACTGATTCTCGGAGAGTTCGAGGATATGTATTTCAAAGCGAATGTGAAAACTGAGGTCAAATTAAAATAGGACTGAGATATACTTCGGTAAATGATAAGAAGCCAGGTGAAGGCCGTATGTGAGCTGATTTCATACATTTCAGCTTCTGTTTTTCAAATCGCCAATTTAGGTGTTATAAAAAACCAAAAATCGGGAAAATTTCTTCAAAGTTTCTCATGGTCTAAGTTTTAATGAATTGAAAATCATACAGGTAGCAGTATCTCTTGAAACTTCTCGAAAGAAGGTTCCGTATCTACGTATTATAACTAATATTTTGCTCAATAAAAAACAAAAATAAACTTTTCTCGAGTACCAAACCGACTTAAAACAAAAAGGAAGGTTTGTGGAAGGTTAAAGTAAATATAAAACTTTCTAGTATTAGAGCCAAAAGTAGGTTCTGAGTTGTGCGGTTTGAATGTAAGTTTCAGTAGGAAACGGATTAAATCAAATTAGTCTAAGATTGACGAAATCGAAAAAGGCGATCTAACTACGTCTCATATACAGCATTGGAAATGGTCAAGAAATAAAGAATTTTATCTTCTCTTTCGATCTTGGTTATAAGCTAATCCAAATTACTGTCCGCTACAGAATTTTAGCACTATAAATTATGTAGAAAAGTAAACAAATCAAAGTTAGCCCAAGACTGACAAAATTGAAAAAGATGATATAAATACGTCTCATACAACGTTTGAAATGGTCCGGAATTATAAAATTTAATCGTCTGTTTCGTTCTTAGTTATGAGTAAATTGAATTTACTCTTCCTTTCCGAGTTATAGCTATTGGAATGTAGAAAAGTAAACAATTAAACTTAGACTAAGATTCAAAAAAATGAAAAATGTGGTATAACTACGTCTCATAAAGCATTGGAAATGGTCTGAAAATGTAGAATTTAATGTTTATTTTCGTACTCAGCTATGAGCTAGTTGAATTTACAGTCCGGTAAAGAATTATAGCACTTTCAATGTAAGTAGAAAAGTGAACAAAACAATTTAGCCTTAAATTTACAAAATTGAAAAAGCCCGTCTGACTATATCTCATACAAACCTGGAAATGGTCTGGAAACATAAAACTTATTCGTAAATTTTATTTTAGTTATCAGTTAGTTGAATTTGCTCTTCGATGCTGAATTGTAGCTGTTGGAATATAGAAAAGTGAGCAATTCAAAGTGGCCTATGATTTATAAAATTGAAGAAAGTGGTTTAACTACGTCTCATAAATTATAACAAATGATCTGGAAATATAGAATTTATTATTTTCTTTCGTTTTCAGTTATGAGTTAGTTGAATTTATTCTCTGTTATAGATTTGTAGCATTTCGAATGTAAAGAAGAAAAGTTAACAAATCCAGTTAGCCTAAGACTGACGAAATTGCAAAAAGCGGTCTAACTACATCATAATACAGCTTTGAAAATGGTCCCGAAATATGAAATTTAGTCTTCTCGTTCGTTTTTAATTATGAGTTAGTCAAAATTACTGTCCTTTGGCTTTACTGACTTGCAGCACTTTCAAGAATATAAGAAGAAAAGTGAAAAAATCAAGTTAACCTAAGATTTACAAAATTGAAAAAGGCAGTAAGAATTAAAAATTAAATACAAGTTGAAAATGAGGAATTTCAATAACCAAACATTGGACACTATCATCAGTTTAATGGGGGAATTGAGAAGATTTATATTTGAGCGTACCTATTTAAAAAGGATTAACAATTTTCTTTACTTGATAGCCGCGATAGGTATAATTACTTTATTTTAATCACAACATATGAAACACATCTTACTAAATTCATGTTGTGTAATTTGTTTAAATAGATTTGTGTCTGTTTTTAATGTTTTGAATTATATTCTTTATTAAGAAATTGATATTTTTTGCCTTAATCAAATTTTCATCAAACCATAATAGTAATAAAATTAGAATATATTGATATGACTCAAGATTTGTAAAGAAGGGAATCTAAAAATTAGATCTGATAAGAAAGACAAGGACTTGTAAAATTTTCAATAGGGGATTATCCATGAAAGATGGATAATGGCATTTGCGGCATTATATGTATATGTATGAATGCCTTTGCATTATCCTGCATTTTGCAGTAGCTTATAATTTGGGTTTCAGGTCTAAAATTTAAATCATCAATGTGCCTTATATATGGTTTTAGATATTGATGGTTCCCAAAAATACCATGATATCCAGCCTCTCTCATTGGGAAAATTATCATTCTACGCCAATCTAAATAATATTTTTCATTGAATATTTTTTCTAAGGATACTTGAATTGGTTTAATTTTTATGGGGGTTGCCATTATTTTTTCTGCTGACTTTACAAAACCCAATACACTTTCCTCACTATTTGTACTTGATTTATATTCCTAGTTTTTTTTAATGTTTTTTATTTTTTCTATTAACTCTTTTTCTGTATCTTTTTCTTTCGTATCCAGTTTATTTAATTTGGGGTAACGAGGTTTATTTAATTACCCACTGATTGTTGAAGAATTTATCTATAAATTTTTGTTCAGATTGAGATACCCGATCCGTAATTTTCCCTTAAATAAAATACGTTTTCTCCCTTCAACATTCCCCCTGATTTTTTAGAAATATTTCTTCTTAGGCAAAATACGATCGCCGAATTATTTTTTCGAAGTGTTATGTACGAATTTTTTTCGATTCATTATTATATTTTGCTACGTATTTTCTCTCGTATGCAGCTAGACTACAGTTTCAAACTTGCTTCAATATACGTTTAGCATGTCCGCACTTTTATTATTCGCCTAGCCTAGCCGTGAATTACGTACATCTATACAATAGCCTAACATAATATTCTCGTAGCAGCTTGCCTAAACTTTCGATGGTTCATATGGTTGCTCGCCAGACCAGACCAAAAAATAACGTTAAAATTTAAATTAAAGCAGCGGCCGAAATATTTTATCTTTATTTCACAGGTGATTGGCTGTATTCGGTAGCCTGAGCAATGTACGAGACAATGCAATTTTTGATGAGTTCTGGGAATAATTTCTCTCAATACCTAGCATAATCCTTGTAGTTAGCCTACACCTCGGTTGAATTTTAGCAGTCGGATTGCGCCATGTAGAGGTCTTTGCCTCGAAAGTGTTTTTTTTCCTTCTAATATTTTTCACTCAAAATTTAGAAAACTTATTTGAAATGGCAAGTCCGCGTCTAATGTTACAGTAATTATCGCGAATCGTGTGTCTAAAATTACCCTTGTTCTCAAGGTTTCAGGCCTATTTTTGGAAGCAACAAAATATCTGATTTTTAACACATTTCTTATAGTTTTGTCCATTAGGGCAGCCAATTCGTAAGCCCTACAGTGTTAATCAAAATTCAAAAAAATACAATTTGGCCTTCAAGGTCAAATACAAATTTTGGCTTTTCCAAAATTCAAATAGGATTGTAGAGGGACGCAGAAACCACGTTCCCATCGTGATTCTACATTAAGAGCCAGACTGAGCAACAGGAGCAAAGTTGAAATTCCTGTTAGTTGTGAATTTTTCCAACTCAAGCTGCTTCCATCTGCATAGTGTTTGTCAGTGGGGCTATAATCAGCCGGATCAACGAGGGGCACTTCTAGAACCACGCCACCAGACATTGCATTGTCTCCAGGCCGCTGCGGAGCTGTGAACCAGGATCAGTAAATATATGGTTTTTTTATTACTTTGTTTCTGTCACTCTTTTTGAGAATCGAAATTAAAAATGATAGCCTAAATAACCAGGCATGTGGTGGGAGGGTGGTGGTTGGCTATTCTGGTTATGGAGTGTCTGTTTGAAGTGGTGAATTCCCCTTTCTTCCTTAACTGTCTATTCCTACACTTAGCCATGCAGGAGTTCCTATGTTTTACTTGCCTTTCTGTTGGCCCTTTTGTTGTGTGTTGTTTTTGTAATTTTTTCGGACGTCACAAGATTCTGGTGAAGTATATATTTGTGAAGAAAAATAATTTGGTGTTGAATCTAAAATTTTCATCCACTTTTCATTGCTTGTTTCTTCAATTCTTCCTGAGATATCTAAGGTGAAAGATTCTAATATTACTTTGCCTGTGAAATATACAAAAAATAGAAAATTCAAAGTTTCAATATGTAATTTTTTAATTTTTTCATCTTCAAATTTTTAAACTAATTCTTGAAAATCCTCTTTTGATAATTTAAATTTATCTAATGTTTTTTCTTTCAAATGTAGATGATTTGACATAAAAAAATTTAATTATACCATTTGGAACACAATACCCCAGAATAAAATTCAGTAACTCAACAATCTGTACTACCTATGAACAAATATCTGTAGTGCGAAAAAATTGATTGATCTTTTTCTTTGCTAATGTTGAATTTTTGATCTTCGATGTTTGCTGTCATCGTTCTTTGTTGAATTTTGAAAATATGTTGGCCTAGGGCATATAACCAAAACATTTTTAGGGTTATTGGTTACTGGGAGTCAATAAAAATCTCTATTGGTTTCTGGTAGTAGGTTATTGGTTAACAATGTAATTATTTGGTTACTAGTTATTGTTTTGGTTAACCAAAACAACTTTTCTGGGTATTGGTTGTGGTTACTGGTTATTGGTTAAGACAAAATTTGGAGTAAAATATACGAAAAAAATTTTCTCGAGGTCAAATTATCTATAATTGTTGTAACAGAAATTCCATCTCACTCATTCGTCATCATCATCATCATTATCATCATCAATACAATAATTATATATATATCACACATTCCACTACTCTCACAATCGCTTATCTCTAGTTGAGATCAACGCTAGTGCTGCACTTCGCTGTAATATATTTTATTCTGAGAATATGTTTTAGTCATTGAATAATATATTTTTGCAACTGTTGTCTCGTGTTTATTTTTTTGATCCTCGTACACACGCCTCACATCAATAATTAATAATGTTTTAGGAAATAATTAGTAATTTTGAAAATAATAATCAATAATATTGATATTTCATGAAAATCAATAAAAACTAATTCTTTCTGCTTATTGTTCTGGTTAAAGGTTTCAGAATTTTATGGGAATTGGTTATTGATTATTGGTTAAGTGAAAGTTTTTGTTTTGGTTATCGGTTCCTAAATCAATATTGTCAATTTGTTTCAGTTTTTAGTGGTTATTGTTTTGGTTATGGTTACAAGCCCTATGTTGGCCTAAAAAATGTCAGTTTTCATTTGGAACAGAACTTTGGTGAATCTACAAAAATGGGAATGAATAGGTACTTACTTGAGTTTCAGCTTGATTCTGGATTTTTTGGTGGTCCTTACTGAATTGTTAGTTTGATATTTTCAGAGTTAGATGTTAGTGAATCCCAAACATGAATTTAAAATTTGAATAAAAATTTGTGTTAAACTACACATTTAATTCACAAAATTATTTCGTATGCACTTATTTTACATTTAAATCAAATTTGTACAAACAAATAATTCGCAAAAAAAAAATTTGAATATATTCTGCATTGGTAGGTATTACTGTCGTATGAGTTTTTCACACATTAAAAAAATTGTTCAATATATCACAGCGATGGCTACCATGATGTGAGAGAGGTTCAAAGAAAGTTGAATAAAGAAAAACTTAGTACGAACAGTTACAGAAATATAATAAAAGAATAAGCAAAATATAACATTCAAATAATATGATGGCGAAACACAGTGCTAGCATAGATTGTAATTAAGGTGTGAGATTAGAATGGAAGGTGGAACATATATATATATATATATATATGAAAGTGATGATGATGGTGATGATGATGATGGATGAGTGAGTGAGAGAGAGAATTTTGTGCCAACAAATTGTATCCCAAGTCCCAACCTTTGACTATATACTGAGGCGTTCGAAATCGATTCCTGTCATGTGTCATAAAGTCAACCTTTAATGTATAGTGGTGTTTAAATGCTAATGACGTCACAATGTCCTAAAGTTAGGGCATCATGCAGCCGAAACACTGAATCGAGGGGCCTTGAAATGTGTTTTCATGACATTTTATTTTTTTGACTTTGACTATGTCCTACAGCTGAATTCTTCTTGACTTGAATTGAACTTCTTCGGACACGGCAAAACGCAGCTTACATTTGTCTTCATACCTCAGCAAATTAATATGACGAATCAGCAATAAGCTAAGTTGTGCGGATAGAAGAGCCTAACAAAGTTTCAATCCATACAAGGTTCGAAACTTACAAAAACAAACAACAGAATTATTTTGTCAAAGACTATAATTACAAAAGAACTATAGTGTCAACAAAGCGGAACAAAGCAAAGTGTGTAGCGGAAAAATAAAAAGTTAAAAAAAAGCTATGGCAGACAACAAGTAGGGGAAACCATCAGAAAATTGTTGTGTCTTCACCTAATTGTGTGTCTTCATGAGTGATGGTTTTGTTGTGTAAAAGACTCCTAACATGAAACTTTAGGTCTCGGAGCTTTTGGTTGAAAGTGAGAGTGAAGGTGAGGTGAGAAATTTACTAACATAGATGGAGTCAAATCCACTATATGCAAAAAGAAGGCTCGACGCGGCCTTTCAATGACAGAGCAAGGCAGTCATCTTGAACCAAGCTTGTCTTAAAGTTGTCTTCAACACACCAAATTTCCCTCCTAACAGATGCCAGGAACTCCATCTGATCGTATTGTCGACTGATACTTCACCTCGCAGGTGCTTTCAAAAGATCGCCTTGAAGTGCGATGTACAACTGGCGAAACTAGAAATGACTTGTGTGTTGTCACTACTAATCCTTCATGACGAAAGAACATTCCTAGTTTGCCTTTGTCTTCAACTGAACCTATCTGAAATACCAACTACCATCCTAGTTGTCTTCAAGGTAGATCAGATTGAATCATATTCTGCATCACAAAGATGGTATACATATTAAATTGCCTAACGTGAGGACTTAAACGTACGACTTGTGACTTGGACCTGCTACTATCCGCCTACACAAGAAGGACTCATTTGCAAAGACGAACCCAGTACCAGGTGTCACCAGTGCAAAGAAGTGAGTGATTTTAAAATTAGAATTTGTGTTTGCAAATCAGTTCTTCTTGTTAAGGAAATTTCCCCACTTATTGTCTGCTAATTGCCTTCAAACATGCGATGTCGATAATAAAAAGCGAGAGGAATTATTGAATATTTACAGCCAATGAAATTACAGATAGCAGAAATATATATACGTCGACATATAATAGGCAAAAGCACACGTGGATGACTAATAAAATAAAATATAATAAAATATATTAAATGACTGCAAACCGCAAGCAAAGCGTGGAAAGACCGGAGATAAAGCAAAAAGGTTGGCCGCATTCATGTCCGTCGATGGGTTTTTACTTCTATTCAATTTGTTTTCATTTAATATATATATCTCATGGCGCCAGTCTGTCGGATCGAACCAAATTACTGTCTGAAATTGTCTGAATTTGGAAGAATCGTTACTGAAATAAACTGCATTATAATTGCCTGAAAGAGAATCAGATTTTATTTCTATCTTCACATCTTCATCTGAATACGAGTTCGAATTCGGATAATATAATGTCCAAATTCGAATTCTGTCTCTCGAAAAATTGTCTGAAATTGTGACGTCATTATTTTGTCTTATTTTTGTCAAAAATAATTTTTATTTTAAGGTCCAGATCTCGGACTTCTCAATACATACTGGACTGCTAATACTGATAAGAATAACATAGAGTCTAATGAACAACTGGTGAAGTTGAGTCAGATACCCGTATCCCCGTTCAAAATGTTAGTTTACTGGTTTGCTGTTTAAAAACATAGAACTACCTAATCCGCATTTAACCAAATTAATAACAAATTTCTATGTAAAAATTAGAATTAGACATATTTGTAAGAATATTTCACAAGTAGATAAAAACATTTGTCATATAGCAACAAAAAAGATTATTTTTATGCATCAATAAATTAAATTTTAAATTGATTTAACTGAAATTTTTGAACTTTTGAGTTTTATAAAACTACAACATTACCGATTTAATTCGTAATTAAAAGCAATAATTGTTGTAAGAGGAGACCTAGTCAAAGGAAAAGACAATAAGTATTAATAAATTTGATAATTAACTAACATTTTGAACAGGGATACGCCTGTTTGTTTTGAACACAGCTTTTTATCAGTATTAGCAGTCCAGTATGTATATAGTCAAAGGTCCCAACAGGATTCGAATCAAATGCCGTTTTTTCACGGATCCTGCCCACTCTTGGTGAGATAAATATTTCAGTTGTGACGTCACGCGACATTGTCATGATTAATGAAATACTAGCCTTGTTTGAAAATATCCTTCGTCTCTCGAGTTGCTTGGTTTCTTCCAAACAAAAAACTGCGATCTTCGAAAAAATTGTGATAACTTAAATTAAATGCAAAAGTTTCTTTACAGCATTAGTTTACAATTCTTCTAGGATCTTTTGGTTGGTATTTTTAAATTTTTCAAGTCTTTCAGAAATCGAGCTTCAATTGTTCAACTATTCAGCGTTGGTTCATGTTTGATTTAAATTTTCAAAGCCATGCACTAGTGGTATTTAATATTTTTTCGACCATTTCCTTGAATATTGGTGTGCTTCATGTCTGTGCGTATTCTCAAATTTAATTACAATCTCATTTTGATGTCGATCCTCAACTGCTATTTTTGTTTCTCTGTATGTCTAGCTTATAATGCCGAATAGACGTGTCGACGTTGACATCGGCGTTGCGTCTGCCGGTAATTCATGTGACTTGCCAAAGTACGACATGTTCAACTTCGAAGAGTGAGTACCATTCTTTGTTTAATAAATTGGTAAATCCCTAACCATTTGTTATCAGATTCTTACATTGTCTCTCTCAGGAGTTCGCGCAGTTGTTTGGATAGTGGTAATATTCAAAACCTTCTACAGTTGTCAACGTATATCGAAAAGAATGATAACAATATAGAACGTTTGAAACTGAATATGCTGCCTGAAAACATGTTTAATGAAATTCAATCCTCGATGAGTGTTCGTAACTAAGATTTGGTGTTCCCAAGCTTTACTGTCGACAGTTTTATCCATTTCATATATTTTAACAGGACTGGGAAGAATACATGTACTGTAAAGAACATGAAGTACTAACTAAGTCCGTTACAAATAACGATGATCTACCAGATATTAGAAGTTATGGCACTGTCATTCAGTATCCAGAACGAGTATGTTATGGAGAAATATTGTGTCGAAATTATTAATGCATTTTTTTTATTACCTATACTTTCTGTTTTTAGCAGAATAAGTTTAGTAATGCTTCCTTTCCCTGCTCGAAAATCGAAGTAAGATCTCGTGATGATGTATGGACTGATGAAATTAGCGAAGAACAAAGTAGGTGTTTCTACTGTATTTGTAATTTTTTTAAATTATATGTTTTTACTATTTTTTGAAATTCATTGCTCTCCTTTAGCTCTGAATTTACGAAATCAGTAATATTGTTGGTGCTATGATACTTTTAATCTCATTAGGTTTCTAATTCAATAATTATTTTTCGTTGGGGTGACTCGTTGAAATTTGTTTATTTTCATAATGTACATGTGGAGGGATTTTCTGTAACGTTGCTTCATTGTTTGCTGGAACTATGTAAGTAATAACTCCATGAATGAATCCAGCGATAGGTGTCGATTTATTCGTCTCATCGATGTAGCAAGCATATTTTCCCGTACCTAATGCTAAGTGCAAAAGAATTGAGAGGTGTCGTTGCTCCTCCCTCTGGAATCTGAAAAATATAGATTTAAAAAATGTTCTTTGAAGGTTGGTGTAACAGCTTTCCAGGCCCTGCCTGAATAATTGGTGCGTGTGAATCAAATCAAAATGATATAGTGATTTGTAATTTTCTGAAGTCTTATCTTCATCAAATGCCACTTGAAATTTCAATTATTGGAGCTGCGTTACTTGAATAATTATTTTCAATGTATGCATCGAGATAGATAGAATAAGTTCATCGTAATTATTCTCAATTTATAGATTCAGTTTCATTAATTCTAGTGGTGAGAATGCGTAGGCAAATGAATCAGTTTATTTAGATATAATCTGTTCGAATTATTTGCTCGTGCAAGGTTGAGACAAATTGGAATCTAACGTTTCATTGAAAACATGGTCTTTATATAGAAACATTCGTCTTTTTGATAAGTTTTGTTTGTCGCCTTATATCAACGAAATCATAGCAATTGAATGTAAATCATTCAGTGAGGTAATCGGTAGTGTAACAAAAATTTGACTGAAATTTTAATATTCACTAGTTATCTTTAAAATTCAAGGTCATTTTGAAATACAAATTAAATTTTGTAATAGTTTTCACCCAATATGAACATATATAATGTTTAAGATGGACAGTAATTTCATTTGTAAGTTTTTCTTGATTTTTCAACGATGTATTCGCCTCTGCTTTTGATGAATATTTAGTTGTTTGTTCTGATAATATCCGATTTGAATATTTCAAATTAAAATTTAGCGAACCATTTGATTGAAATTTTCTTGAGTATTTATCGACTGTTAGTCTCAAATTCCTCAATTGTATAAATGAAATATTGGTACAGTTGTCTTCAAATGTGTTACAATTATATTATGATTTTAGAATCGAAAAAAGAACTATACGCTAATGCAGAAAAAGGAAAAGGTAATCAAGCATATAAGGACGGTGATTTCATCAAAGCCTGCGAGCACTATTCCAACTCTATTGCCTTAGTTCCCTTAAAAGATGCTTACAATAATCGAGCCCAAGCAAGTACGTAAATTTTAATTATTTCGTATTTGAGTGTCTTTATCAATTCTAATATGCCCTCGTTGATTTCATAGATATCAAAATGCTGAATTACGCGTCAGCACTGCCAGATTTAAATGAGGTATTAAAACAGGATCCATTTAATACAAAGGCGTTAACTCGACGAGCCGTCTGCAGATCTTCTATTCGTATGTACCATGAGGTAATTATAAAGAATATGGTCTTGAATACTTATCTGTGCCTCAAACCCAATTCTAAAATGAACACAATTACCGTAAAATTATAGTTCTTAAATAAAAATATGGTTTTTAATTATGTTGAGCCTATCATATTAAAACTGATGACTTTTGAATTTGCAGGCGCTGTGTGATCTCCAGAATATTTTGGTTCACAATTCGAAAAATAAAGAAGCTTTATCGCTTATTGACGACATCAAACGGGAGATTTCGAAATTGAAAGGTAGAAAATACAGGTTAGTGTATAAACGGAAAGGTTTCAGTATCGTTTGTTCATTAGAAAAATTTTTTGTACAAAAAATCAATGAAGGGAGTGAGTTAGAAGTGAAAGTTAGCTTCTTACGCAACGTCTTCAATCAAATTTGTTTAGAAATTTTTATGAATATACTGTATATAAGACTGACAAAATGATTGATAAGTTTCCCATCAAAAACCTAGTTTGTTTTTAAAACACAGTGGTGAGTTAGTAGTATGGATCGTTTATTTTTCACAAATATTACTCCGAATTTTTTGTTAATTGGTTCTTTTTTTTTATTATGTATCATAAAAATTTTATACACAAAGAGTTGGCTGCTGCAGACAATAGAAATCAAAACCTTTTAAAAAAGGATTGTCTACTGCACACAAGAGCAGTTCTGTGTTGATAGAGTTTGCTCGATAGAGAATCATATAATTTTCGCTGGAATCCTGTTTTTATTCGTGAAACATTGTTATCAACTCAACCGCAATTGTACTTTGATTCTGAATCGTATTGAATTTTGAATTTTTTTGGTCCTTGTCTGATTAATTGATCATATTTTCATGTTATAGAATCCGTTCAATCAATAATCTCAAAAAAACCTTCGAAGTGGACGTTAGTCAATTACCTATTTACGCCGAGTACAATGGCGAATACGTACTTGAGTTGGACAAAAGTGGCTGTGCAAAATCGTGTGTTTGTAAATACTGCATCGCTGAAGACCAGTGCACTCGTTTTCGATCGAATGGATTACGCATCAAAGAACGTCTTCGATGGCAGCCTTTGACATCATCTTTATTAAATGATCTTCATGTGGACGTCAACGTTACCTCCTCCTGCACGACTACTACAACCACTGCCTCAACTACGAATCATCATAATAAACAAACAAAAAACGAAAATTCAAAGTCATTCGATCATGCTGTCGGCAGCCATCAGAAACCCAACGTCGACGAATTCTACGAAAAACAATTGTGGACCAAAAATCTGGCCAACGCCGCCCATAATTCGTCGCGTGCCACTACTGAAAAGGCAGCTTCAACGTTTGTCACCAACGCTATTTCTCTACCAGCAGCTGATCACACCGTTAGCCGAACCAAACCAATGAAAGATGCTGAAAACATTAACTGTCAACGGGCAGACTGCGTCGCAAATGTTATGCAAAATTTGTGCCTGGAAGAGCCGTTCCAGCGAAACAGTAGCGTTGCTAACACCCTAAAAAATATTCCACCTGCCTCTTTGAAAGAAAGTAAGTTTTTTTTCCTTTCTATTTTATGCCAGTCGTCTTGTTGATAACCATGAACGCCCTTCTGAATGAAATTTAGTTGAGTTCTGCGGCTATTTCGCGTTAAAAATGTGTCATATAATTAGAAAATTGTTCAAAGTTTTCAGTAATATCTTATCACATGTAAACAATTGCGTGGGCTGGGGGGAAATTTTTTCCTAAACTTGAGTTGCAAAACATATTGTTCCCGAAAAATTTAATTATACATTTATTTTTACAAAAATAAACGTTACAAGATTTTTTTACTAAAAAATTATTTCAAATAGTCGGGTTGAAAACTGGTAAGAATTTTAAATTAATAAAATTCAGTTGTCATGAGTGGCTTTGAAATAGCTATAATAAATGCAGCAAAAAGTATAGTCGAAGGTAATAAGGTTCTTAGTCGAGTTTTACCACTAAGTTACAGAGCCCTCATTTATGGAGTCAGTTTGAATCAGTATTACAACCCAACTTTAAACCAACAACATAGCAGATGAATGACGCAACTGATTGCAAGTTGTGTTGGCTAAACATCATCGTAGTTTTTATTCATTCTTAACTGAACTTGAAAAGGAATAAGGGAACATAGAAATTAATAATGTTGAGACGGCTGCAACAATAGACTAGAAAGTTCAAAAAGGATAGCATCAAAAGCGAAGGAAAAAATATGAAAAAATTTATAATATAGTGCAAACATATGCCAAATATGTGAAGAATATAATAGGTGATGTTTTGAATTATACGAAAATAATATCTCGGTGATACTAAAAACAAATTTTTTTTCAGAATCGAATATTTTATTTGTTTTTTATTTTATTTTATTTATTTTTTGTGAATGAATTTGGAATTAAATCTTTTTGAAAAAATAATTTTTTAACTCGTGTTTTGAAAAATTTACTCCCACCTTAAACCATTATCAGAATAATTGCTGTAACCACATTTTGGCGAGGTAAAACCTTTATAAATTACTTTAGAAAAATAACCGTCACGCTACTTCTGTTTGATATTTTTATTAACTAAAATATCGGCTGTAAAGTTAGCTCAAATATTGATTCCGTTAACAGCTGATGGTAAGAAAAAAGTGTTCTAAGCTTTACTTCTAAGGGTAAAGGTTAATAGAGAAAATACGAGCAGATTAATACGTGACGTGAAATGACCAATGAGATGCATTGTTGTGTAAGGTGAGGGTTGATGAATGCATGACAGGTACAAAAGGAAATTCGTAATGAGACGCGTGTATAGTAGTTTCTATTTGGCTGTAATTAGATTATGAAATATATGATCGTTGGTGAAAGGGTACATTCCTTAAAGGTGCGAATTCTAAAACGAGATAAGACTGATAGAAGACGAATTGTAATGAAATAGCCTTGACGGATTGATTATCGTTACAATTGCTTTTTCAGGAATAAATCAAAATTTATTTTTTTAAATAACTATGTATCGTCAGCTAGTTCCTCATTACCTTGAAACTGAAAGAATATTCTCTTTACAGAATTTGATAGCCGGCTTGATGAACAAACCCTGAAGAACCTAATTCACTTCGTATGTGAGACTTTCCAGCCAGAAAAAGATTGGCCTGTGATGTCGCAATACTTGAATGCTATCGCCTCTTTGGAGCGGTTCCGAATTATAATCTCATTTATTGATTCAAAAACCCAAAATGGTAAGCTATCCGCAATTGAGTTATGTTTGCTCGTTCAAAACACGCCGTAGTACGTTATTTATTTTTTATAATACATGATGCGAAAGGCATTATTTACACTGATATTTTTCAAGCCGAAAGTAGCACTTTTTATTAATCGAAGCATAACCTCAATGTAAAGGATAAACCTGCCTCCAAGTAAAAATTTTCTCATGGAGATTGCAAGGTAACAAGGATAACTTTCTTTCTAACACAATTTTAATCTATTAGATTGCAATAGAAATGACGAACTGCCACCAATAATAATTGTAATATTACACCCTTCCTTTTAAGGAAAATACAACTATTGTATACGCTGATCCTGAGTCGTAGATTACGAATATGTAGGCCACTCAAATTCTTCTGTATACAATATATATATTTTTTCCATTTTTTACTCATTTTTGCACTTTTTGAGAGTCTGTGGGTCCTCCGCTGTTTGCCTCATGACAATGAAACTTGGGGTAGTGTTAAAAGCTTTCATAGTCTACACATTCGTGTTGAAATTTTTGAAATTCATCGGCTGGTTTTGAGGAAGAGGTTTTCAAAATGTTGCAAATCCACTATGTTGTCATCACAATAACTCCCGTAATTTGAAAATTTGGCTTGAAATTTTTATGGCAGTTGGAGACTATTAGGGACTGGTTTGGTATTGAATTTGAGCGAAATCGATCTTTTGGTTTTTGAATGGCAGCCATTACAAAATTTGACACTTTTCGAAAATATTCTTACCGTGGTTGATGCGCGGCAAAAATATTTTCTTTTTGTGCGTTAAAAAAAATCATCTCACCTTCCACCCTTTTGAAACAATGGAACTAATATTTAAAAAAACAAAAAACATATCCAGAGTGAAATTCGAACCTGCAACCTCCTCCGCATCTGATTTATCCTCTGCTTATGGCGCCACAGTTACTGATAGTAGATGAGATGTGTTCACTGTATTCTGTCATTTCGAAAGTACGTCACCCATCATTTAGAATATTTATAAAGTATTTAATTAACGTTTTGTTGCTTTCTGATTATTAATTATTAAAAAATATCTACGCTCGTTTCACAGACTTTTCCTTGCATGTAAACACTCACTTTTGAACATCGGTGTGTAATAATTATACTATATTATTACAATTTCAGAATTATTGTCGATGTTCAGCAAAGCTGTAAATATGAATCTAGAAAACGCAGCCAAACTGAAAGCTTTGTATTTCTAGACTGGTCTTGGAACTGGATGGTGGTGCATGGTTTTGGTACCATTTTGTGATACAAAAATTATATATTTAATTATGTGTAGGTACCTAACGAGTTAATTTCTTGAGTGGAGTGCGTTCACGTATAAATCCTTCTGCGAAATCGTGTTGTGAATAATAAATGTTTAAATTATTTTTTTTGACTGCATTTTAATTTTTCTTCTGAACGCCGCCGACGCGTTCAATGCATTTGTCGTTCTAAGTTTCCTTCTTTCTTACTAAAGGAAACGTCAGTTATTTGTATGTATGATTCGATATGTCTTCAATAAATTTTCTATTTATCGTTTACGTGATTTCGCTTATAAGTAATTGTATTTGTGTATGTTTATACAAATTGTTACATTCGTTAATTAATAAAATAAAAACTTGGTGAATCATTGTGGTTATTTACAGTTAGATAGCTTATAGTGATAGACTTGATTGGAAATCTTATTTTCATATTATAGCAAAACGAACAAATTTTAAAGTCAGGTATGTTTTTTCACTCTTTCGGTAATTCGAAAAATTTAATGCAGTCTCATACCAGTTACTCATAGCTTTGAAAAGTGAAACAGTCATTTCTTTTGGCAAATTTCGAAATCTGGAATGGTAAATATAGGTACCTTACGAGAATTTATCTATTTCATTCAACGAATCGAAATGTCGAAGTAGTCCAGGCGAGTTACCATACTGACTAGGAAAATATGAAAAGCGAAGGTGTGATTGCTGGAATATATTTTGGTTGGTACTTTAAGTATTTTGTGAAATGTCACCGCCCTCGCTGTTGTTTAGATATTACGGGTTTGCAAAAGTAATTCTTTCTGTTTTGTAATATTATACAACACGTACTTACCTGCCATAATAATTATAATGATGGTGTCTGAATACAGGAACTATCATTATTATTCGATATATGCATATAGGCTTCTGGTATAGTAATAAAATCTACTGGAATTGAAACGAAAAAGCACTAAGTATGGTAAATTGACTAAAAAAAGGTAAAATAAAATAAAAAATACGCTAAAAACAGAAAAATTATCCTTATAAAATTTCTCCAGGAAGATACAAGTAGGTCCAGGAACTGGAATGGTTGAAGTCGACGCTCTTTTCCTTACCATGTAGGCTTAATATACGTTATAATTCCCTCAAATTTTGTGACAAAACAATCTAATTACCGCCGACTTAATAATTCCAGTCCCTAAACTAACCCTAGACCTACATCTTGCTGGAGAAATTTGGAGAGTTTGAAAAAGAACGAAAATGTACCTTAACATTTCACGTTTTCTTTTGTATGCAGTAAACACTTTTTTTAAAGGATTAGAGTGATAAATAAATAAGTAATATACCGATTATAGTTTTTATTGTCTGCAGCAACCAACTCTTTGTATATAGGTTTTTTATGATAGGTACCTAATAAAAGAGGACTACTTATTTGCAGAAAAATTTGGAACTATATTTGTGAAAAAGAGAAGATCCGTACTACTAATACACCATTGTGGTTTAAAAATTCACTTGATTTTCTGTGGAAAACTTCTCCATTATGTTTGTTAATCTTATATACAGTCAATGATCTCAAAAAACAATTTTTTTATACTTGCCTGATAATAAACTATATTTTCGTCTTCATTTAATCCTTTTCTTATCCTGGAAAAATTATTAGGCAACAAAAAAAAATTTATTTTTGAAAAATCATGTTATAAATTAACAGGAAAATTAATTAACAATGACAACAATTAAAATTTTCAAATAGAAAAAATAAAGTTAATCTGATCTAAAAAATAAATAAATAAAAGTTTCTAAAATTATAATTTGTACAAAAATTTGACAGCCGGCTGCTTGAGTTCAAGTATTCATATTTATGCTTCCAGAAATAATTTCAACGAAACAGAATGCATTAAAAAAAAAAGAGAAAAAAAAACAATGATTTTACATAACTATGTTAAAATTATTTTTTCAAATAGCTTCTTATTACTCCTTTGATTCCGGAATGCGTTCCAAATATCATGGCGAGAACACCGAACAGAACTATGAAAACGGTTTTTATCAATCTCCAGTAATAGGAACCGAATCCTTCATCCCAGAAAACGACTAACTCGATTATGACAGGAAATACTATTCCGAGTGCAGAAAAGAACAATGCGCCTACAATAGTCAGGAATGGAGAAATTTCTGGAACGGCGGCTGCAACGATTACTGAAAATGAAAACAATAAATGTGAAATTATGATTCACAACTTCGTACATATTACTTAGATAGTTCAAAAATTTAAAGATTCGTTTTAATTTATTTGAGGGATCTAAGTTGGGACCACTTGTTTGAAGTGGAATTTCAAATTTCTTATTTAGAATCTCATTTGGAACCAATCATTTAGGAAATTAATCAGGATCTCTCATTATTAGCATGTACCTACCTAATTTGAGACCATTTTTACCAAAATCCTAATATAAGATATAATTTGGGTCCACCCATTGAAGACTTCACGAGAGATAACATGCAAGAATAATTATTCATTCGAAACCCAATTTGGGAGAAAACAAAGTTTGAAAATAGATTTTGAATTTTGATCGGACAAATAAACGATGACGTCTAATTGTTTATTTAGAATTTGACAGTTCATGCGGAATCCATTTCTTGGTAGATCAATATCAAAGACGTACCCAGAGGGGGATTGGGGGACCAATCCCTCTTTTCCAATTTTTTTTCCGAGGGATTTCATCAAGTGAGACCATTTATGTCTTTCATTTCATAACAAATAATCATATTTCACAAATCACAATTGGCATAAAAATTTGAAATTCTCATAAATTTTCGCCAATTTCTCAAAAAGTTTCTTTGAAAAGTGACGATCTCGAATTGCCTGACGCACTTAGTTACTTACTTATATTCCATAAGTTCTAAAGAAAAGTTATTTTTTGAAGAGTTAGTTTTCAAAAGGCATAACTTTTGAAGAGTAATAGCATCGTAACGATGATATTTTATGCTTACCCGTGATATTATGAACAGTTTTTACAGAAAATTTTATGGAAAATATTTTTGGACGTACTGAACTCTTTTATACGAAATTCATATTGTTTTTGAGAAAAATTGGAAAAACTAGAAAATGTCGCACATTTTACTTTCCCTACAGAGAGTAAAGACGGGTAGGGGCCGGAGAATTTCACCTCATACTTGCTGGACCAACTCAAACATATTCAAGCCATAAAAACTGGATAAGCAGGCTGGACAAGGGGGACATACCATCTCCCAAATTCAAATAGGTGAAATTTTTGAAAAATGTGGAAAAATTTCCCAAAACTTTTTTCTCGCTTCACATCACACTGACGGCTTTTGTCGCTTACTGATGTCTGACCCCAAAATTGAGCTTTTGATTCACCATTGGAGGTGAACGGAAAGGGGAGAAATTATTTTTCCATCCAATCACCTCCCTTGAGTTCGCCATTGACCATTATAAGAAGCGCAGTAACGCACATAGATTCGAGGAGATGGAACACTGCAGTCAAAATGCACATTCTCATAGGTACGTATATTTTCAAAATTGGTGAATTTGATTAGGACTTGTATTTTTAATCACCTGACAGTAAAACGAGGACTGTCCTCAGTAGATAATTGCAGAGTTTTGTGTTTTTCGAGATTTTGTCTTTTACAGCTATCCAACACAGGTCCAAACACACGTAAAACTGTAAACCATAAGTGAAAAATACAGCAAAGGCGACGAACACTTTTGCACATTCTGATCCTCTGAAAAATCAATAAGAAAACCGTTTTAAAAAAACCATCGAAGCGTATACTTATTCTTGAGTTAATACCTAATTAATTTCATCAAATTTGCTTTTCTCTAACCCACCGTATCATAACTAGGGCAGAGGAATTGGGGCTTGTGGGCTTGCGCTCAGGGTGCAAGCTCCAGGGAAGGCAATTAGATACCTAATTATTCATTGGCTATTTGTAGGTACCTGGCTATATTCATCTTTATCATTTCGTAACATATTATTTTTTTATTGAAAGAGGATACAAGAGAGGGTTCAAAATTAAGTTGCCGTCCCAAGTAAGACCGCAAATATTCGTTACATCTTTTGATGCCTGTCCACTACGTGTATAGTGAAACTTCGGTGAAACTTGGAGAAATAAAAATTTCAAGTTCCATTATTGAACGACGCTAATTTTGTACTCTGAATTTTACCGATGCTCAAATAAGTTTGGTAGATATCTACACACAATCTTTTTCTTTGCGCAGTATTTGCGAAACAAAGTGACCGTCTCTCATTCTATGAATTATGAGGGCCGCAACCAGAATTAAATTACAGGGTGGGCAAACACCATATTAGGAAGGGCAAGATTTTTTTTCTCAGGTATAATTACCATATTACGATGTGGCCGGATAGAGGAAATTCGGGCCCGAACGGAAACATTTATGAGTTTTTCAAAAAATTGAAAATCACATTATTTTGTGTTCAATACAGTACTTAGAATTTATCTGTGGAAGAAGTTTAATAATGTTGGAGAAGCCAATTTCGCTAGCGGATCGACCAATAAATTATTTTTTTGGTTTTTCAATAAATTTTCCAAGAAAATCTACTTGATTTTCTTTTTCTTTTTCTTTTTTTTTTTTTTTTTCAAATGCTGGGCATTGAAAAATTCAAGATCCGGTGAAATCTTCCTTCGCTCTTTCGTTAAGCCTGCATATTACTTAGATGTATATGTCCAATTATAATTATGTAATTTAATATCATGTATAAATATAGCGAGTGGGAGGAGAGTAGAGTAATATCAACTAAAAAACCTTAACATAATTTACAACCATATTTTCATTTCATGTTGATACGATCCTGGGTGCCTTTTACAAACTATCTATAAGGATCTTAAGGAAATCAAGACTATAAAGAGGTGTTTACAAATTGTCTATGCAAATGACATAAATACGCATGCGTAAAAGTGAACCGTTTATTGATAAAAAGCGATATTTTTATAATCAATGTAAAAATCCACAGTACAAATCACAAACACAAATTTTCCCAACTCTTTATAGCTCTTATTGACCTAATGGCCACCTCCAGACATGGTTCTTTAGATCGATGAAATAGTGATAAGGAAAAAGTATATAGCCCTTATAACTGCTTTATTGATAGCTATAAAGCTTATTGACAGTTCGTAAACGGCATCCTGAATGCCAAATCAGATTGATAAAAACTATTGAATCGAACAATCTATGTTGCCAGTTGCCACAAAAAAATTTCCGTATTGAATAGTCACAAAAGTGAGAAGTTTACAAAAACGGGTAATTATGCTGAAGCCTGGAGGGCGAAATATATCTAATTTTTGATTTTTTTTCTAGGAGGCAAAAGCCGCCTGGGCTCTGGAATTATTGTAGTTCGAACTTCTGAAAATGGACTGATCAAGAAATTACCAGCACATTGATTTCGATCGGTAAGAATAACGGGGAAAGAGCGCACCTTCCTACACAGGCTATTAATTTGAAACTTTGCATAGGTATTTATTATATTTACATGACTAAAAATAATATTAAGTAGGTATACAAGCTTTTATAATTTTATTCTAGTGGTTTTTAAATTTTTCACATATAAGTAACCCTATCTACCTATTTATTAAATTAAATTTTTCCGAAAAGTCACATGAAGACGCATGCGTATAATGTATGGGTATGTAGGTAAGAAACTCTCATCATATCATATTGTAGTTCCTAGGTTCCTACACGATCAAATTTTAAAGTCTGTCTTAAATTGATATTCAGACAAGATATGATATGTTTTAATTGGCCCAAAATGTCAAAGAATATAGCCCATATCAAGTACTTCAGTAATGTCATACCCAGATACTTAGAGGAGAAATTAATAAAGGCTCACCATATTATATATGTTGCAGTTTAATGTTTGATAGGGAATTACTCTATTATTACATTCAAAAAAACGTACGTATTAAAAAACAATAAATTTTGTGCGTAGATAATGAAAAATTAACTTACATTTCTCCCTTAGGAAGACTTAGTGTAATAACGTCTTCGATTTCGTTTCCATATTTTAAATATCCGATGAAACCCACGAAGAAATAAATAAAAGTCACAGCCGACATTCCAGTATTCATAACGCCGCATTTACCCAAAAAATGTTTGGGTTTTTTCATGTTATTCTCAAGTGGCATTATCTAGGAATACAAAACAAGATTAATTCGTCCGTCGTATTCAATAATAAAATATTGAAGGTATATCTACCTAGCCCCTACGTTAACAGTCAAGAAATTTATTTATTAATAAAATTCATAACCGCAAATCCGTATTTGAGGGTTACCCTATAAATGTTACAAATTACAATGGCACTGCTACTAATAATGACCTAGTGCAGTAAACGCCCGCTTATTAGAATCATTTTTGAATTGTGGACAAAATGCGATTCTAATAAGCGGTAAGTTCTATCTGGCAAATTGTAATTTTTTCAAAAAAAAAAAAAAAAATCATTTTTTACTTATTTTATTACGGGCACGTATTTTATTGCGGCACATCGTTACAGATTTGTCATATTATAGTGGGGTGTACTATTTGAAGAACGAATCAATTCTCATTTGGGTTTATGATCTATCGAGAATAAAGAGAAAATAAAACGTTCATATTCATAGTGGGGTTCAAATTGGTGATAGTACCACTAGGAGTTTTTTTTTTTTTTTCCATTATCACTCCCACTGATATCGCGCCGTTTACTCGTGTTTAAAAATCATGTTGAACCACCAATGTGCTGCAACAAAGTGAAGTGAGTCTAATGCTAATAGGACAAGATAAGATAAAATATTCTTGTTTTTTTTTTTCTTCGGAGAGATGTGACAATAAATAATTTAAGATTCTTATGGCCAGGGGTTCCCCAAGAATAATCCAAAACATAACACTTCTTTAAGGCTTACAATGGGGGAAGTTTTGTACCTTCAAATATCCCATACCTATCTACAACTATGCCACTGAAAATGGAAGTAAATAATTGCTGAAGAATGAAAATAATTATTGCATTACTCCATCTAACAAACAACACATTACCTATTACCAGCTGGTTTTCACTTTTTACTAGGCTTTGTTGTAAGCTATAAGCCAGCAATTTTTTGGAAGCTAAATGTGAATATGCAAAAGCTGCTTGTTCACAATCGAGATTTTACAATCAAAAAGTTTAGGACTGTCCAACTTTTAGATGGTAAAATCTCATTTACTTGAAGCTGATTGCGAAGAAGCTGTACGTAAACACATAAATTGTCAAATGAAATTTGAACTTCGGTGGTTTTTTGAGAAGATTGTTAAAAGTAAGTTTGAAACAACCAAAACGATCTCCAATGTAAACGAATAGAGCAAAAAGCTAAAAACAGCTGCTTCTAAAAACGTTGGCTGGTAGCACGTGAAAAAGCGTAGTGAAAACCCTGCTAATTCTAGATGGCAGCACTTTCCTTACAAAAAAAAAAAAACAAAACATACAAAACTAAGGTCGGGTTGGTCCCAAATTCCAAATCAATATGATATAACATCTAAATTCAAGTACCTAATGAAGATAGTCGGTTAATCTTAAAACATTTTTAACTTTGTTTTCGAAATTGATGGTAATGAAAAAAATGTTTTTAGCAAACCCACCCTAAAAACAGACGTTTTCATACGTATTAACTATCTATGAAGTAGGAGATTTTATCCAAATGTTGAAAAGTAAAATTTCACGCAAGCACAGCTTAGTACTTGCTAAGATTATTCAATCACTGCCTTGGCTGCGCATGCGCACTGTGTCTTATCAAACATTATGATACACATACGGATTTTGTGAAAAACTGTCAACAAGTTGCCACTTCAAGTCAACAGTGAACACAACATTTCAACTTTGAGACAAACCTCTCTCATTTCATTTACTGATTCCTCAGCCTCTATTCAAGCTAAAGAGTTGAGGTTAGAGTTGCTGGAAAGAGGATAAAATTTACAAAATTTTCATGTGATTTTTTAACTATTTTCATCTGTTTGAAAATAAAAAAACGATAAAAACGCTAATTAATATAAAATTACCCCTTGGAATCTACAAACCTCTCTTCACGCACACAATGATTCCTCAACCACTATTCGGCTAGGGAGTTGGAGTTAGAATTTATGGAAAGAAGAGAAAATATTCTCGACTTTACTTTCATGTGATTTTTTAATCATTTTCAGCTGCATGAAAATAAATGAAGGAAAACAACGAAAATTAATAGAAAGTTTGCCATTTTTGGAATCTGGAAACCTCTTCTCTTTCAATCAATAATTCATCAGCCGCGATTCAAGCTTGAAAGCTGTGATTATAGTACGGCTGGAAATAAGATAAAATTTACTTAAATCTGGAATCCATTAAAAGTTTTATTCTTTCCTAATTCCTCGAAAATAAATAAACAAAAGAACGGAAATAAAGGAAAATTTGCCATTTTTGTTTTGTTTAAATACATTTCAAAACAATTTTTTCTTGGTGAATTTTTTTTTTTGGGGGTGTTGCAAAAAATAGTTTGTAACACTGTGCGAAGTGGGTGATTGCTATACTTGGGTGATTTGCATCACTCGCATGCGGCTCATGCTGCAAGGATCATACCCGTATCAAAATCACCTACTTTACACACTTGTATCGTAAATAACTATTATAACGTTTTGATTAATAATGTTTAAATAATTGTGAAACATTATGCCAACGTTATTTTGTAACGTTAAAACATTTTGGTTTGTTATGTAACATTTTTAATAACGTTGTTCATAAAAAATAACATCACCGCCCAGAGTGTGATACTTGCAAACCGAGCGGAATACGAATGATCCAAACCACAATAGTATCAGTCACTTTTTTTTTTTTTTTTTGCTCGGATGTAACCCATTATTTTTTCAACACTCTCTGAAAAAATTTGTATCCAGTTGGGGAGTGAGCTGGTAATTTCTAGAAGCATAATTGTTTTAAGCGAAGTGTGACAATTTGAAAATGTAAAAATGTGGTACTTAGTGAAAAAAGTGGGTCAGAACTAAAGTGCGCATGTGTTTCCAGAACTGCGGCGCACAAAGTGAACTAGGTACTTTGTAAGTACGTATGGGTAAATTCTTATTTTTTGGCACTGTGTTGAAATTGACCGCTTTTTTCTTACTCGAAACGCACCGACACGTCTACGCAGCTTATGGGTGGATGCAGTAAAAAGAAAATTTCAAGGCACCTTTGTTCGTTAAACTGCGAGATTTGAGACATTTTGAAAGAACAACTTGTAGGGCATTTTAATCGGTCTTCCTGAACCATCCGCATATACAGCAAATTATGACTATATATACCCATATACCTACGTCAGCGTAATCGATCAAAATGAAACAACTTACCACACCTATACATTCCATGGCAAATATCACAATACTGAAAAATTCTGGCAATTTTTCCCAGTCAGCCATTTTCGGTAGTTCATGAGGATTCTTAAACGGTTCTCCGGTAAAAATGAAATACATCGTAATACCGATGGTTGATGCCATTAAGACGTTAGCGATTTGCGAGAAAATGGTCAAACTTTTTAGGTCTGGAACGTAGCTGAGCAGAATGAGCGGCAATAACAATCCGGCGATGAACCAACGTTCGTCCACTTCTTTCCAAATCCCTCGAAATTTAATTACCTGCGAGACGAAGTAAGATTTAGCTTAAACACTTTCGTGTTACTGACGGGAGTGAAGTTTTTTTACAATAAGCAAACAACTATCATAGATAGGAGAGCGAGAAGGAAAATTCAGTAGCATACTCGTGGAAACGAATGCCTCATACTGTAATTTGTATGGGTTATCAGCTGAAACGATGGAAACTGCTGAAATCGGAACAAATTTAGCCTACGCCATTGGTCTACAAACGTTATTGTTACCCAACTAAAATTGGGTTATTAGTATGTAGAAGAAAACTCGGTGCCAGAATTTTCGCCAGTCAATTCCAACCTCCAGCCTTTCGGTCTCCGTGCGCTCGATCACTTTCAGATTATCTACGAGGATGCCCCTTGACCCTTTGATGCCTCCTCTAGGTAGGACGCAAGATGTCGAGTCTAAGAGGTGATTTTATGACAAATTTTTGACACAATTCTCGCGAGATTATGAGGCCAAAAGTGCATTCTACGTTGAAAAACCTACCATTTTAAAGATTTACTCAAGAATCTCTCTATTATTTGCGGAACTCAGTAGAGTTCTATTTAGTGTTCTATCGAAGTCGAAAAAAATTTCAAAAAATCAAAAAGGTAAATGCTACGTGAACGTCTTCCTGAAAAATTTCTTTCTCACTCCTCGAAAAATTTATCGAGCAGAATAATTATGTGCGAAATCGTTCAATGGCACCCAATTTTTGAAAATGGTCGTTACGAATTAATTCCTAAAAATGTTCACAAACTACGCGCTACTATTAAAGATAAACTCTTCCATTTGTACCAACAGATTATTGTATATCTAATTTTATTAGACTGCTCATTTAGGTATCCTTTTGTTTTTTCTTATGAAAAAAAAAAAAAAAAAAAATTCGCTTTCAGTATCGTAAAACCATTTAAACGTCTGTGTTGTGTGGGCAATAATAGCCATATTGCTGAATGCACTCGGTGCGAAAGTACTTGACATAAAATATAAAAAAATAGGTACCTGTTCTAAATTTCGAGCAATGATCACGTTATATGCGCAACACGTACCGAAATACGTCAAAAAAATACCGAGGATTATACAGATTCTGTAAAAAAATTAAAATAAAATATTTTTGGTAAGTTGATTTGTATCGTTTACCTGGCCGCAATAAAACATGAGTAGGTACTAATAATCGATGTTTAAATTGCATACCGGGCTGGTTTTGCAAATTTTTTGAAAATTGTAGGCCCATTTACAAAGGCGGCTTCTCCAAGTTCAGGGTACGTTAGAGCTGAAACTCCAATCCGATGATAAATTGCATGAGCACTTTTAACCTGTAAGACAGTCGTAAACGAAAGTAAAAAGCAATTAATTCGAGCTTCATTAGAGGTAGGTACCTAGGGTGACTTTTAAAAAATACAGCGAGTACACGGTAGATATAATTTTATACGTCTTTGTTTATATTCATTTTGATTTTTGATTGATATTTACAAGTAAGTATTCCATAAAAGTCTGAGATGTGTGTAGGCACCAACGTACCTAGTTATTTTTCGAAAACAAAAAACAAGAAAGAAATAAAGAAATCGATATCCAACCTAGCCTAAGTTTCTAACAAATTTCAAAAAATAAAAATTCTAAATATTGTGAGAGGTGACTTTTTTTTTTTTTTTTTTTAGGATCACCACTTATCATGAATTATAAAAATTCATACACTAATAAAATCTTTCGATCGTTGAACATAAAATCGATTAATAAATATAATTTAAAAAAATTTTTTTCCATAACAAAAAAACAAAAAAAAAATATCTATAGGACGAATGAATGATTTTAGGTAGGTACCTACTATGAGAAGTATACAGGTAAGTTCGTCATTTTGTACACTTATTATTTTCATGGATTTGTGAAACTTCTACAGGGACGTAAACCCGATCGACGTGAAACGAAATTGTTTCATGAATGAAATAGAAATGCGCACACACACACATATACATTCATACATACATAAAAACCTACGTACACACACGCACAGCAACAACATGAGAGGAAAGCTGTATAATCACTAAGGGTGCCTCCAGGAATCTGGATTTCTTTGGTGCACTTCGAGTTTTGGCGCAAAAATATGAGGAAATATAAATAGTGCCTCCAAATAAAACTGCTTCACATTTGTGCAATTTAAATTTTCCATCGTCTCTAGAAAATGGTATATTATTTTGTTTTGTAGGTAGGTGACATGTTTTGACAAAAATAATAATAAAAGGTGGTTTGGGTAGCAAATCCCCCAATTAAAAAAAAAAGAAAAAAGTTAAAAAAAAAAGAAAAAAAAAGGGGGTTGGGGCAAAAGATGACAAAAAATTAAAAAACATAAAAGGTGCCTCCATACTAAAACTTTTTCACATTTGGGGTGATTTAAATTTTCTATCACCTCCAAAAAAGGGTATATTATTTTGTATAGTATGTAAGTGACGAGTTTTGATAAAATAAATAAAAAGGGGGGTTTGGGAGGCGAAGCCCCCTATTAAAAAAATTAAAAATATAATCATACAAGCACAACCCACACTCTCTTAGGTTAAAAAAAAAAAAACATATCATTTCATCCAATTACCACTCTTGGAAGTTTCACTTCAAAACTATGTCCCGGCACACACTCTCATTTTTTTATTAATTCTAACCAATTGCATTGGTTGGATCTTTTAGAGAAAAAGATTAGGGGCAAGTGTTATATTATGTCACACCAAAATTCTTTTAGTCATATTTTCTAAAGTTTTCATTCGAGTGTTTTACTTTTTACACCATTGCATAGAGCATTCAAAGTACTACAAAATGAGAGTATATTTAAAACTGAAAGCCCCTCACAATCTGAGAAAATTTCACTCAAAAAAAAAATTGTGACATATTACAACTGGGGGTTGTAAAAAATCGCAGCCATGTTATAAAGTATCATAGCAGATAAATACCTAACTGTCCAAAAATATGAAAATCAGTCACATCTGATGAAAAAGTATCACAACTTATAACGAATTACTCTTTCAGCCAAATTTTATTCGAATATGAATTCAGTCTATTTTTTCAAACTTGCCAAAATCAAAAAACAAATTACAAGACATTAATGAAAGAATTTTCTGAGCATGAACTTTTAAAACTAATTATTTTGTGATCCATGGTACACTGGAAACCAGCAGAAGAGTAAATTTGTTTTCTCTGCCAATTTTTCTCAAAAATTTTATTTTGCACCCATCTTTACCCAGTGACTTTTTACAACAGCCAGTGTGAGACATCTTACAACATAACCTCGTTTGGCATTCAAACGCATGTCAATCACTCAAAAATAAACTAATTCAAGAACTCTAAATATCATTAGATTTTCCTCTATAAGGGCTTCCTTTCGATGTATTATGTTACTTTCCTTGAATGAAATTGAAGTTTTAAGTAAGAAAAAGTATAAAAATTATAACATTTGCCCCTAATCAGTTTTCTTTTTCCGCTAGGTCATTAACATTTTCGAAACACTTCATTAAACTAGAATCAGAATATCAAGTTCATTACTTACTAATATGTACGCGCAGTGGGCACAAATAATTCCTATAATTATGGTTGCGATTGCGCCAAATAATATACCACCATTTTTAAATGCAAATGGCATGGCTAGGATACCGCTACCGAGGCAGGCTTTTAACAAATGTGTTAACGTTTCTCCATCTCTAAAACAAAATATTAATTATTCGATAGGACATCGATAAAGGTACTAATAAGAATAAAATACAAATGTACACTATACGATTTTTTTTTTTTTTTTTTTTTTTCATCAAGCTTCGTAAGTACCTACATCTTATACTTTTAATCAAAGGAATAACGGAGAAGTATTCAAATTGAAGATGGAAAAAGAAGTTAAAAATAGATAAACTATTTCTAAAATCACGCGCAGCACACAAAGGCGGCCAAACGATTTCTGATAAGTAAATGAACCTTGTACTTGAACTTCATAAACGTCCATATAGAATAAATATTTCGAAATATTTGAATTTACTTAATACATTCCAAGAAATAAATTATCATAAGCCTCCTCAACGTAAAAGCTTTAGGGAAAAAAATTTGAAATTATAAACGTATTACTGAACAGTTATTTATGGCACAGTTCCTGAGTGCTTTCGTGAAAATTCATCGCGACTGAAGTAACTTATGGTGCGAAAAAAATGATTTATTGAAGAGTTTTTTGACAAATTTTTCTACGTATAGTTAATATTGATACAAATTTACCATAACTCAAGAATGACGAATAGCCTAAAAAAAAAAGAGCCGATTATTTTAAAGGAAAGATCATTCCAGAAAATAACTAAAAAACTAATCTGAGGAAATATTTTTTTTATTTTTTTGTTTTTTTATTTTTTTCCCCAGTCGGTGAATACCAACCTACCTATCCATTATTTATATCGTAACTTACACTTGTAAATTTAAGTATTTAGTGTTAACAGTTTTCTTGGGCAATTAAACCAAAAACTTACATACTCACTCCAATGTCGTATCGTGATATTATCAAAATTAATATGTAGATTTTCATTGAAAACCTATTTCAAAATATTCACAAAACCACCTAGATTCCTAGAACATGAAGCTCTTGGTAAAATAACTCTCACTCAGTCTAATGTCCATTCCTCTTAAATGCTGCCATTTATTCGACTTAATTCAGATACATTAGGCAAACATGTTGTAAAATGGAATTAAGACTAAATTTTCATACTCACGTCGTCGCATTCTCCAAATTTCGTCCTTTGAATGGGTCAGCGGGCGATAGTTTATCAGTCCCATTTAAATACTCTTTTTCTTTTTTTTGTGCCGGAATCACAGTGACCTTTGGGCTGGAACATTCATTAAACACATATTAATACAATTCTCTCGTAATCTACCCATTAACGAAGTTTGCGTACAAGAAACAAGGAGGTAGATTAAAGTGCAATCACACACTTCTCTTCCTCACTTTCGCATTGAAAAAACAATGGGCGTGCAACATTGTAGGTACGGAACAACATTTTTCGATCAATCCACACATAAGGGCATACGAATTTTAGTGTGCTACTATATGCCTACATGTATACTCGTACACGTCATTAAAATAGTGTGGTTTTGAAGAATTCGTGCTCAAACAATGAATAATTATGATATCCTCAAATCTAAAGATATGAAAAATTCATTAAGTTAAAGCACAATTTGGGCTTCTTTATAAAATTTATAATTATGAAATGGGTACTAAAATGTTAAATTTCACTTCTCTTTAGGAGAACGAGAACTGACGATTTAATTAAACGATCTGGATCAAAATGAATCACTTTCATTCTTCTGAGAAAAAATTGAAACCGTAGGTACTAACCTAAAATCCTTGTTTTTGAATGTTACAAAAAATATTTAGATGAAAAATATGAAAACTCTATACATTTGCGACTTTTAATCAGCGAATCGATATTTTAATGAAACGTAAGATGACATACAACTGGAGGAGAATAATAAATTAAAAAGTAGTTACAATTTTACAGCATTTTGCTGAAATAAGGTATAGGAAAGTAATATTTCACTTAGAAAGATATGCTTTTACGACTTAAGGGAAAGGTTAATTTCGTTTTCAGTTATTCGAACCTTCTGCTACGAAGCCAAAAAATGAAATTCAGTCACCTTTTACATTTCAACGTGGAATCGTTCAAAAATTTCAATTCATACTTCTCCCTATCTTAACAACGTAGACAATCTAGTATTACTGAATATTGTATTAGAAAAACTTTTTTTTTTTTTAATTATAGAAAAAAAAATTATGTAAAATACGCTAAAAAGATTAAAATAATCCTTTCAAAATTTCTCTAGCAATATGTAGGTCTAGGGACTGGAATCATTGCACGTCGAAGCTCTTTTCCTTAATCATGTAGGCTTTATACGTCAATTCCGTCAAATTTTATGACAAAACTGTTTGACCAGCACCGACTTCATTAATTCCAGTCCCTAGAGTCTAGACCTACATCTTGCTGGAGAAATTTTAAAAGGATTTTTTTCTCTTTTCATCGTATGTTTTATTGTTGGTTTTTTTGAGTCGGTTCTATTTTTTTTAAATTTTATGACAAAACCTTTTCATCATCGTCGACTTCCATAATTCCAGTCCCTAGACCTAGATCTTGCTGGAGAAATTTTAAAAGAATTATATTCAAGGGTGTAGATAGCTTCCTTATGAGGCAGGTCTAAAAAGTTTTTTTTCTTTGTCCTGTCTGACCTTTAACCCCCTTCCCCTATACAACCAGCTGTAGATAAATAGAAAACGAGATTGTCGTAAGTATGTAAGTATGTTCCGTATTTATATGAAAGACACAAATATGCTTATTTTACTCCCTAAATTTCTATTCTTATAGGCGCTATTTTTTTTTTAAGAGAGGTCCAGACGCCCAGGACCCCCTTACCTACGCCCTTGATTATTTTTCATTTTTTAGTGCATTTTGTATTTTTTTTTTGTGTGTTTTACTTGTAGCCGGTACTATTTTTTGTTATTTAAAGACAGGTAACTCAAAACTATCCCTTTTGATTCTTAAAAAAAATTAAATGGGACTATCATGAGATAACTCTCTATTGTATAAGTAGAAAAAAGTTCCTCAAAATCAGCGTCCAGGTTGAGAAGTTATGCTGTAACAAACATTAAACAAAAGTCATATGTACGGTTCGAATAAATTGATAACCCATTTTTTTTTGAAGTCGATTAAAACTGCCGATTTCGGTATCAGGTTATCATGTTACGCTCTCAAACATTAATTGGAAAATATTTCAATAATTTTTAATTTGTCTGTTGATAAAAATCATTCTTCAAGGGATAAGGTGGATCAAAGACTCTATTCATAAATTGACGAATAAAATGGGAGTGGTGATTACAAAAATTAAAAAAAAATTATCAATTATTGCAGACGGCTCTTTGAACGTTACTCCATGTATTTATAGTTACTGATATGTCCAAATTCCAACTTACGAGTGGTTCAGAAGATCTTCTTTGCCTTGTTCATTTTGAGGTAAGAATGTGTCCAATTCGTTTGACTGACCAGTTTCACTATCCTAAAAAAATATTGAGGTATATATTTTATGGGGATTATACTCGTATGAGGTATTAGGGGCTCACACCCCTTGACAGTCACTGTCCAAAGACTAGCATATATTTGTCTCTAAGACGTTAAACTAATACACACTTGTTCGTTTGTACGTCCGTATCTGTAAGTATGTACAGGTAAGATACATAGTACGGGCCATGATCAATTACCCGATAACAATCTTGGTGATGTCGCAGACCAGCACCAAACGCGTTGCGTCGTTTCTTATCACCTCAACAGAGTCAAGAAACGATGCAACTTATGACATAATACCATACACACATGTACATATGTGTGTCTGTGAGCGTGTACCAAATCTGGTATATAAACTCTCAAAACTGGCTACAAAATTGCCAGTGTTTGCCTTAGATTTGGCTTTCCTATACTTTGATGTAGAAAGTGGCAGAACACACAAAACTGTTGAAGACCTTTGATGTGTGAATATCTCCCACAACAAGGTATTCCACATATTTTAATGATTATAATTTAAAATTAAATCACACGAGGTTGCAGTTTTTAAGTGGATCAAAAAGCGTTCTTCATTGATTCAAAAATCCAGGGTTTAACTAACGCATCTGGAATTACAGCTACATTTTGTTGCTCACAGGCAGCTGGTAAACTTGCACGCAGTACGTAGGCTGCGCAAATGGGCGTACTCAGCATGGGAAAAAAGGGTACAGATAAGAGGTATCTATGGGTCTGGATCCCCCTTATTGGAGAAAAAAAACTCGGTATCTACAAATAGTATGTCTGTGTTGATTTTGGTGATTTTGTGGTTTTTAAAAAAAAATCCATAAGAGAGGGAAAAAAAGATGTGGAACCCCTCCCCTTACCATGGAGCTATTTGCACTTTCACATGGGAGGAAGATAATACTGATTCATGTCATAAAATTTATAATTTTTAGGGGGAAGAAAGCAATTTTCTGCTCATCGCACAAAATAATTTTGATATTTCTTGTCATTGTTGACACATAAACTGTTTTTTGACAAAATATTATGTAAAAAATGTCTTTAATATGAAAGGCTGGGGTGGTTTAAAGAATATCCGACAGAGATGAATCGAATTTAATGTTCTGATGACGTCATAATACAAGCTAAATTTACCTAAAATACTCTTAAAAATAAAGAGACATTGGGATAAGTCAAAGGGCGGGAGGGATACCCTGTCAAGGGGCTTGGCGACGGATGCGAAACGCAAAGACATCTTCTATGTTTTATTTCGTTTATCAAAAGATTATGTCTGGCCTCCACACTACAATATTTGTTTCATCCTGGTAACAATGTTCAATTCATTATTTCGGTGGAACAATGAAGTTTTTTGTTGCTTGATAGTTGACGCATGCGCATGTATTTTTTAAATAATTTTCGTATAGTTTAAACCGAAAGAACGAGATTGTACATTTATCATATGGATTGTTAATTTGATAAAATTCTTTGCAGATAGGTACATAGGTACAGTGCGAAAAATAAAATAAAATGATCTTTGTAGTGTAAATACCATCAGTTGCATATCTATTTCTTGCTCCATGAAAACTAATTTTTTTCCTACGAAACATTCTTCGAATGAGTGACTGATCAAATTTTGCCAGAGTAAAACAAAGATTTAGAATATCCCCTTATTTGCAACCGTCTTCTAGATTTAGAGATCGTAAGAGGTAATGAGGTTATTTTTTAAATCACAATTTATCGAAAGCTTAGCTTAGCATTGGAACTGTTGCGTTAGAACTTCACAATCATTCTGAATATGTAAGTCAAAAAATACGTGGCTTAAATTTTTATTAATGGCTTTTTTTTTTTTTTTTTTTAAATCATTCGCAACCTGCGTTTTTTGATCCAACTAACATAAATAGATATATATGTACACATGCATACATATGTGATAAAACAAATAAAGTCCAGACAAAATAAACGACGATTAAGAAAAAATAGGTCAACTATGTATGTAGTTTCAAGCAACTTTTCCACACTCGTCGGATGGAGGAAAATTTTTCGTAATAAGTAAGCGTCAAATTTTACTTACCATGGCGCAGCTTTTATGTACCGAAACGATGCTTCCAAAAGTTCTCTACCTATCTCTTCACGTAGCGTTTTCCATAAAATACAAGCATTCGATTCTGCAAAACAAAATGAAGTGCTCGGAAAATTAAATTATTTCCCCACTCGGCCTAGCGTTGACGAACATTTCTAAATAATTGATAAAAGCATTTACGATATCTTAACGACCGTAAATTACATGAATAGCAGATAATAAATTAAAATTTAATGATGTCTAAAGGGCATTGTAAATAAAATTATTACGTATAGAGGTACTTGCGTAAAGTAAAATGTATTCAATGGAGACGGCATTGTTCAGCTTTATTGAAGAATAAAAACATTTCATGTGAATCTCATAATTTTGACGACAACCTTAGATAGTGGTTGAGAAACGTTTCTAATGCAAACCAATTTTATAGAGTAGACCGTTCACTGCGGGGTACCTGGAAAACTTTTTCAGACACGGCACATCTTCAAAGGCTGACATAATACCTATACTTACTCGTAAATTTTTATATTTCGAGCAATGAATCGAGTCTATATTGTACGAAAATCTAGTCAAATATATATTTTCGTCCAAATAAGTCTACCGTAAATTTTTTTCTTTCCTACGTTTCACCTATCTCAGAAAAAAGCCAATAACTACGCGCCGAGGCAAAGAGAGAGAGAGAGGGCCACGAATCATTGTTAGGGAAATCTTGATAATATCATTTCTTTAGTCAAATATGAAATTTCAATTTTTCGAAAAAGTGTAGTCGATTATATGTAAGTATATGTAAGTATAATGTAACCGCACTTGGACAGAAGTGAGAATGGATGATTATAAAGTTCTCTAGAACCAAGAACAGTGGAAACGCATTGTCTTATTCTTGAAAAATACATTTTATTTCTTCGAGTCCATGCTATGTAATAAAATATTATTTAATTAAATATGGTAAATGTACCGATACCAGAAGGGTACGTACCAAATATGGGATACCAAATTGTTTCTCTTTAACTACTGACGCAGTCTACTAAAAAATAATGTAAGATAATTATTAATAAGACTGTTCTGTTGTACCAATCCACAAAAAAAGTAAAAAAAAAAACGACCAAAATAAGTTTTTTTCCATTTTTTATTTATATCACTTTTCGTTTGAATTGTTTGCTATTTTTCATAATTTTTGTACAAAGTACTAATTGTTATTTTGAAACGTAATCGTTATCAATGGAAAATTTGAACATTTGGCTTCTATTTTCCAGTATGGTTAATCCTGTTTGTTGATTCATTCAATTTTATGAATATTTCATTTTTATCAAATCAAAATTGAGAGGATAAACTACGAACCTAATATGGGGTACCAGTTATTTCTGTTTAAAACAATTCAATTAATGGAATCAATATTGTAAGTAGAATTTTTAACCTTTGTAAGAAAGAATAATTCATTTTTATAATTCTAATTTTGATGTTTTACATAAATTTTCATGTACTCCATGTTAAGAAAATCCCATATTATGTATATGGAGTAGGTATTTAGAATGGAATACCTCATATTGGGAACAATTTTTATGGAGTTATTATTTTGAGTAATGGGGTAAAAAAATTCATGTAAATTCAAAGATTGGTTTCATAGACTTTCTTAATATTACAAACAATAACATCAAAAACCATTGATCATTCTCACATAAATGTCAATTTAGAGTAATTTTTCAAGTTTATACCCAATTTTAAAGTTATGTGTCCCACATATTCGGTACATTTACCCTAATAGCTACGAGAAATGATAGATTTTAACAAAATGAAACTGAAAAAAACATTTCTGATGAATTTTGATTGTCAACTCCCCCTTCTGAATACGAGCTTGATTCAAGAAAAAGGGGCACAGAATGAGAATCAGGTAGAGAATTAACTTGAAAAATACTTCAGCGTACAATCATTGCGCTAGAAAACTCATTTTGCCAATTCGTATAAATCATTAAAAATCTTAGAATAATAAAAACCTCCATGTAGGCTGTGGAATACCTTGTAGTGAGAGATATTCTCACCAGAAGGAAATTCTACAGAATTTAAGCTTGTCCAGCCACTTTGTACATAAGTACGGGTAAGCCAGAACCAGACCAAACACTAGAAATTTTAGAGCCTGTTTGGGCGGTTTATATACGACTTATTTACACGCACACAAACACACGTACGTAGGATAATACGTACTTTGGTGAGAACAGCCAGGTCAAATCATCCCCTATTGAGATAAGAGATGGTTGGCCGGTTCGTGTACGAATTGTAACATCATCTTATTGTGTCACGATTCAGTACTCGTACATTACCTGCAAGTACGTGCAAGTAATTACGATCGAACAAATTTTGTGTTGTTTAACGTCATAAGGACGATTATTTGTCTGCCCTTTGGGGCGGCGACTGTCGTCAAGGGGTCCAAGCCCCTTTTCCTTATACCGGTGAGTTTCCACAGCTACTCCCCCCCAGTTTTTGCGCTGCAAAAATGATCAAAAATGCGCAAGGCCTGGGGGGATGTGCGGGTTTTTACTTCAGCCTCTGGTCAGCCTCCCATTTTGCCAGGGCGCTTCCAACCACAGCCCCGACACACTCGGAAAATTCCTTATGAGCGTATATTCGGGCCAGGTAATTTGCTTGGCTGTCCTCTCCCCTATGCCTCGGTGGTTTGTTTTTCAAGTGGGCGTAGGGGAGATGATGGGAGTGAGATGCAGTGGACGTTTGAATTGTGGCTTCCTTAACATCGGAGAGTTTGAATTCCCCGATTTTCAGGTAGCCATTTTCGCCTTTTCGTTGGCTGCCCACTCTGCTGTAAACAAAAATTTCATCGGGTCCCTTTTTTCCTCCAGGGTTGGCTCCGGCTTTGAGGGTTCTGGAGTTGGGGCTGGCTCCTTCAGTCACCGGGGAGGAGAAATTATCAGAGGCAGCGGATATGTCATCTCCTCTAGGACATCGTCTATGGGAGGAGCTGTGTCCATGAGCAGCTCCTCCTCCATCCAGTCCAGCTCTGTCTTCTGTTAGGTCTTCTGCTGAGTTTGCGAAAACTCAGCAGTTTTCCAAACAGTCTGGGAGGTGGCGGACTTCAGGAAGGTGGTTGGCAGTGACATAGGAAACAGATTGCAGGAAAACAGAGAACTAAAAATATTTTAGAAAGCACGTCTGTATTATAAGACAGTTCTAAAATGGGTGAATCTACTGCTGTTTTTGATTTACCATTACAGTTTCGTTTTAGCTTTTTCGCATCTTCTTATAAGCTCGTAGAGGGGATAGCGCTTAAAATTCTCGGCCGTATGCAAGTTTTTCGGTTAAGTTCTGATCGGTTTAAGCAAAGTTATGCCTGAAATAAACTCAGAGAATATATTTTTCAAATTTTATTACAAAGGAATTTCCACTTGTGACGTCACAACGTTGAGATTATCTTTGTGTTTGACAATAAACGCACGTTGCGATTTTTATTTAGATATATCGGACGTGGATTTGTTTATTCCTGTCGTTTTCTTTTTGTTGGCATTCCTCGTTTGCTTATCTCCGGAGTTTCTTTTGTCTCACGGAATTCCGATTTTCGTCGCATATTTTTTAGCGGGCTTAAACTTACGTAGCAGATATTACTTTTTCAGGAGTAAATTTTATTTTCTTTGCATTAACCTCTCAGACTTGCGAGAAGGATAGGAATTTTTACATTTTTTACTGCCAAGGGGCCTGCCTCTTTTCCATGGGAATATGGGGGCCTCTGGATCAAATGTTTTAGTGGTAACATCGTCCGAAAATTTTACAGACTTTTTTATTTTTGGTGTTTTCTCTAATTGTGAATTTATTGCTTCACATTTTTCGACGGATTCTTCTGTGTTTGTTGGTGAATCCGTCTGTATATTTAACCTTTTTATTCTTTTATCGTCACTTACCATGTATGCAGGCTTCATTCTGTCGATTGAAATTGTTCGGGGTTCGCCTGCAATGAGTATCACAAAGTTTTTCTCTTCTCGTGATACTACTTTGTAAGGACCGGCTTATGGTTTCTCCAGCGCAGATCTCATTTTTTTGTCTCTAACAAATACATGTGAGGTATTGGCCAAGTGTTTCGAGATGTAAATCTTGGGCTGGCTATGGTGAGCTGCCTGTTTTAGGAAATTATTGGCGTCATTTCGTATATTTTGCACCATGATTTCCTTCGATTCTGTGAAGAAGTCCCCTGGGAGGCGTAGCTCTTTATCGAACGCTAATTGTGCTGCAGAATGACCTGTATCCATTTGTAGGGCAGATCGAAGGCCTAAGAGGATGGTAGGGAGTACATCTAGCCATCTCTTGGTATCATGTGACATGATAGAGGCTTCGAGAGCTCTATGCCATCTCTCAATTTTGCCATTGGCTTGAGGATGGTAAGCTGTGGTATGACTGTGTTGAACACCAAGCTTATTTGCTAGCTCTTTGAAGAGCGAGCTCTCGAATTGGCGACCTTGGTCCTTAATTATGACTTCTGGTACGCCAAACCTCGCAATCCAGGTGTTGTATAACCTGGCAGCTACAGTTGGAGCTGTCATCTTGTATAGAGGAATTGCTTCTGACCATCGTGTTGCCCTGTCTATTATTGTTAACAGGTATCTGTGTCCTTGAGATGGTGGCAATGGATCTACCAAGCCCACATGTACTGTTTTAAACCGCTCTGTTTGTTTGAAGGATTTGAGGGGCGAGCAAATGTGTCTTCCTACTTTGGATTCTTGACAGTTCAGGCAACTGCGAGCCCATTTGTTGCAGTCAGACTTCATTCGTGGCCATACAAACCTTGCCGAAATCATATTAGCACTACATTTTGGCCCAGCATGTGACAGATTTTGTTCACTGTTGAAAGCCAACCTGCGATATTTTACCGGTAGAAATGGCCTATTCTTACCTGTACTGACGTCACATGTTAATAAAACATCAGTACTGGGAATTTTTCGCTGTCTCAATTTGAGAGTAGTATCATCGTTCGATAACAACTCTTGCAATTCTGCATCCTTAAGCTGTGCTTTAGCTATTTCAGCATAAGGCAATTGGACAGGAGCCGAGATAGCTTTGATTCTACTCAAGGCATCAGCAGGATTGTTGAGTTCTCCACTTATATACTGGATGTCGGTAGTCAATTGACCAATATAGTCTAATTGTCGTGCTCTTCTCGGTGATGCCGGTTCTGCTTTTTGTGTGAAGGCATATGTTAGGGGTTTATGGTCAGTATACACAGAAAAACATCTACCCTCTAATTGGTGCCTGAAATGCTTCAACACAGCAAAAATTCCGAGCAATTCCCTATCGTATGTGCTATAGTTCTTTTCTGTTTTTGAGAGCTTCCTCAAGAAGAAAGCTAGTGGTAACTTTTTGTTGTCTTTGTCAAGTTGGTACAAGGTTGCACCAATAGCAAAATCAGAGGCATCGGTACTCACACATAATGGCAGACTTTTGTCTGGATGAGCCAATAGAGTTGCATTTGCCAGTGTATCTTTGATTTTCTCAAAGGCCTGTTCGGCTTCTTCATTCCATTCGAGTGGAGTCTTATCTTTCTTTTTACTTGTCTTAATTAGTGCAAACAGCTTACTTTGTTCGGCTGCTGCATTCTTCATGCAACGTCTATAGAAGTTCACCATCCCCAAGAAACGCCTGAGTTCAGCGACATTTGAGGGTTTTGGGAAGTTCTATATTGGCTCTACTTTGGTCTTCAAGGGGGAAATGCCTTTGGTCGAGACTTTGTAGCCGAGGAAGTCAATTTTGGTCTGTGCATATAAGCTTTTGCCTATGTTGATAGTAAGCCCGGCAGAGTGTATACGCTGTATGACAGCTCTTACATTCTCCTCGTGTTGTTGCTCACTGCCTTCAGAGCAAATGCAGATATCATCCAAGTATGCGTATGCAAATGGCAATTCCCTTAACAGTCCATTGATAAATCTCTGGAAAGTTTGTGCTGAGTTGCGAAGTCCTAACGGCATTCGAAGGTATTCGAATAGTCCAAAGGGGGTTATAATCGCTGTCTTTGGTACGTCCTTGTCAGCCATAGGAAATTGATGGAATGCCCAGTTGATGTCTATTTTGGTGAACATTGTTTTACCCTTCATATTCGCATTGAAGTCTATTATATTGGGGACTGGGTAGCAATCAGGAACTGTTTTGGCATTTAAGGCCCTGTAGTCTCCAACAATTCGCCACTCTCCACTTGCTTTTTTGGTCATGTGGATAGGTGTAACGATATTTTCGTATCGTTCATAATATGAAATATTTTCGTATTACTAATTATCATCATCATCATTACTTTCTCTCTATTTTTCTATTATTTCCCATTCATGACATCATTTCCTACATAAACAGCTACTGTGTTTACTCATAAACAATGAACTCATCTTTTGTTTACACTTTTTCTGCAATCTTGCATATATACTAATTTCTACTAATTTAATTGTGAACACCCACTTTATGTCATATTCTTACGAGACCATTGGTCATACTTACTGTACATATATTTCTATTAACCAATAAGATCAAAACCCTTCTCCAATACTCTGTAAATTTGCTTGAACCTTCCTCTTTTTACTTACTATATAATCTCATGTTTTGTACTATTTCATTCATTCTAATTTGTTCTGATTAACTCTTCTTAATGTTGTTACAATCTTACCTATTCTTTTAATTCTTGATGTTTATTACTGTTACTCTTCTATAAAGTTTATGTCTAATACGCCTTTTTAACTAACTTGTGTATTTGATTGTTCTGTTACGATATATAACCATCACAATAGGGTAGCTCCATGAACTTTTTGAGGGGCGACATACGCCCTCCTCAATGATGCGATGGAAGTACTCCCATGCCGCTTTGAGTTTGTCAGGCAGTAACCTTCGTGCTCTAGCATGGCAAGACGGTCCTTTAGTCTCTGTGTAATGAACTGTGTCATGTTTATAGGTAGGATGCCTGCGAATTGATGGTTGAGTGACTCCAGGATAGTCAGACAGGATCCGTAAGAGTTGTCCGTCAACTTTTGTTCAGCTGGATATATTTGTGTCCAATCTGTAAGCATGCGTTTTGCCATCCACACAATTTTTAGATTCACTATCGATTAATTTGCCCTCTTTGAGGTCTATGATCAGGCCATAATGTGCGAGGAAATCTGCACCCAGGATCGGGTTTGGAACATCAGCAACCGTGAAGGACCACGTCATATTTTCCTTAAGTCCAATGTCGACTTTGCTGGTCTCAAGTCCTTAAGCTGGAAGGTTTTGACCATTCACAGTACAGAGATAGTATTTTTGAGGAAGTACTTTTTTATTTCTACTTACTGGCAATATGCTCAAGTCTGCACCTGAGTCTATCAAGTACTATCTCCTATTTGTCTTGTTCTTAATGAACAGGCTGCATGAGTGTTTTTCCAAGGGATCTTTGGCCGCATAGATGGCCCCTTGTTCTAGTTTGACGCCTCCTTGGTATAGGATTTGCCCCACCATTTGCACCTGTTGTTGCCAAACCTGTTGTGAAAGAAACAACATTTATCATCCCAATTTCGAGACTGGTTTTTGGGAGATGATGTTCTTGGGGGACTTGAACTCTGACCCCTATTGTTGGAACTGGATCTTCAGTCTCTGGACCAGGACTGTCGTCCTTTGCTATTGCCATTGTTGTTGTTGTTGTTGTTTCTTGACTTAGATCGTTGTTGCCAGCTACTATTGGGTTTTGTTGAGCTTTGGCTTTTGTTCCGTTTTATTTTGTCAGTCAACTGAGCTATTTGAGCTCGAAGTTGAGCAATATCTCCAGTCTCTGCAGATACTGCACTTAGCACAGGTTTTGACCTGGTATATTCTGGCGTATTATCTGCTGATTTTGCAAGGAGGTCCAAGTCTGCGGATGTGTTTATCACGGTCGAACCTAAGGCGGCTAGGCATTGCACAACATTTTGAGGAAGTTGCTTGCAAAATTGGTTGCCTATGACAGAAGGGGCTATGATATTATCCTCCTTCTGCCTCAATTTTGTCATGAAGATTGAGGGTTTGTCATCCCCCATCTTCCTACCACCCATCACATCATCAATGATTTGGTTTTTAGTTTTTCCAAACACATTCTTTATCTTCTTGACAAATCAGGCATTTTTATCATCTTCTGTCGAAGGGCATTCCATAATATCCAGAATGTGGCGGATTATCTGTGAGGGCATGCCTCCACAGATGTGGAGATACCGCTTGTTCTGCATTATATTTTCTGTCTTGAACCTGCCTTCCAAGAGTGTCAACCATAAATCTACCTCATTGGGCAGAAATTCCAGGATCTCTATCCTCCGTCTATAGAAGTTGGGGTTTTGCCCTGGCTGTAATTACAAAAGTTGCATAATTTGCACCAAGACTTCAGGTGTCAGCTGTGGCTGACTACTACCTCCCTGCGATGGTTGTGGGTTTTTGGTTGGTGGTGGGACCATTGCTGTGTCTTTCTGATGACAAGCATATTCCACAGAACTACCTCCTTCCTTGCTGGTCAAAAACACTGGCTCCTGGGTTTGTAGGATAGGTGTTTTCAGGTCAGAACTTTGGCTTAAAGTTCGACCACTTCTAAACGTTTTAACTGCTAATTGTTCTTTATTTATTGCAGTTCCCAGTTGTGCTAATTCTGGGTGTTGGGGGCCTTCTTCCAGATTTGGCAAATTCTTGGAGTGTCGAGTCGAAGTCAGGGGGGGTTTGGAGGATGAGTCCAACCTTCTTCCTCCAGGTCTACTGTCTGGTTTCTCTTTGTTTGTATATTTTAAAGAGAAGGGTGTAAATTCCCACTTCAGCAGACTCTACTTCGACGACCTAAAAGGTTTCTTAGTCTGCAAGAAATATTTTTATTTGCTGAGCAAGCGAGTTTTTCACCAGCACACCACGCCAAATTTTTGTAAAAGCACAACGCGCCTCAAGACACCTCAAACATAGCCAAAAATCACGTCGAGGTCACCACTGTGGAATACCTTGTTGTGAGAGATATTCTCCCCAGAAGGTAATTCTACAGAATTTAAGCGTGTTCAGCCACTTCGTACATAAGTACGGGTAAGCCAGAACCAGACTGAACACTGGCGATTTTAGAGCCGGTTTGGGCGGTTTATATACGGCTTATTTACACGCACACAAACACACGTATGTAGGATAATACGTACGTTGATGAGAATGGCCAGGTCAAATCATCCCCTATTGAGATAAGAGATGGTTGGCCAGTTTGTGTACAAATTGTGATATCATCTTATTGTGTCACAATTCAGTACTCGTACATTACCTGCAAGTACGTGCAGGTAATTACGATCGAACGTATTTTGTGTTGTTTAACGTCACAAGGACGATTATTTGCCTGCCCTTTGGGGCGGCGATTGTCGTCGAGGGGTCCAGCCCATTTTCCTCATACCGGTGAGTCCCCACATAGGCTAAATAAAATTTCTTCAAAAAATAATATTCAGAATACTTGTTAAAACATAATCAACACATGAGTAAACTTGGAAGAAAAAATTAAATTATTCTTTTATTGAAAATAATTCTCAAATAAATCTCCATTCTTAACGAATATTAAAGAATGTCTTGTCTTTTGGAATACAATTAAAAATGAAGAGCCCCTTGCTATGGAAAGCCTTAAATGAGAGTGCGGTTCAAAAATAACAAGCACTACCTACATTCGATAAATTTTTATTTTTGAATTTCATTCAACATTATCATACTCCTCTTAAAACCAAATGACCTTATTCATATTATGTTTCCGCCAGTCTGAAAATACGTGGTGAGCCATCTTTTGACATACTCTTCAAAATCGCCTCTAAAACCTGTGTAGTAGCCGTAGAAGCATTAAAATGATGTTCTTTCAACTCTCTTTTGGCTGTGTGATGTAGAAAAAAGTCACAAGGAGAGATATCAAGATTATAAGCTAGGTAGAGTATTCTACGCACATCTTTGGTTGTGAGAAATAACATAGTCAAATTGAAACCTTGTGGCCTTGCGTTGTCTTGATATACCTTCCACTGTCAGACATCAGGCGCACACATTACGTAATGAACTGATGATTCCACCCCTAACCACTCCAAGAATCCAGTCGTAACACTTCATTCGCAAATGAAATAACTACGTATAGAAAGACACACACTTTATTGCTAGTCACAATTAAAATTATTCAGAAATAACAAATTCTGAATGATATCGTTTATACGTTTTCTAAAGGTAAGACAATTATCCTCTAATTCAAAAATAACACAGAGATTCTTTTCACTTTCACTTACAATAATACTGGATGCGTTTGACGTGATCGAATTCTGTACAATTTCTGTGTGACCTGTACAGACATTTTACAGAAAGTCGTTGAATGGCGATGCAAATTCACAGATTATAGTATAGATTTATAATACTTACATTCGAAGATACTCTACGATTGGAAACATGTAAAAACGCCAGGTTTTTAACATGTTCTGTTTTATTTTTACACTTTGTTTGTGCACTTTCGATTTCTTATCACAAATATACGAGAACTTGGCTTTTTTCTCTCATTTTAATTTTGTTACAAGAAATGATTTTCAGATATTCACAGATTCATTCGAGGAAAAAACACAATTACAGTTTACAGATGCCTGTATTTCATATGGGCCTATTGTTGTCATGGCTGTAGCCACGAGTCCTGTGCGCACTGGCGATGCGCAGAGGACTCGACATGACTGGAGAGACTGGGTTGAGGCGACGCCAACCAGTTGTCTAGCAGCGAGGCGAGAGCTAAGGTGTGTGACAACAAGATATTTTATTCGTCCTTGTGACGTTAAACCAACATAGTAAACTCCTCCACTACATGGTAGCAGGAGCACGGTGTCTTACACTGGATCTCGAATTCATTAATTCGTTTTAAATCGAAATTTAATTTCGCGAATCGAAACTTGGTTTCGGAAATCGAAAATAAATTTTACAGATCGAAACCTGGTTTCGAAAACCGAAAATTAATTTCGAACATCGAAATTCGATTTCGGGATCCGAAATTTAATTTCGAACCCACACGCTTCCACTAGTCATAGACTCTCATCCGTACCTAGTACGCACTTAACAGTCTCGTTAAGAATTAACCTAACAGTTAATCCCAAACCTAAACAGTTTGACTTAGTCGAGACTGAAATTCACTTCAGTTATATTTCTCTATACCCCGTATAGTAAATCATCTCCTAATTGTTAATTAGTAAATAAATGGCGTTTGTAATTGTCGCTAATATAACGCTGACGAAAAAATAATTCTCAATTATTTTTCCGCCGCCCCCAGCGCCATTTAATACGTATATTATTCTAGGAATAATATGTATCGAATTCAAAGATTCGTCCAAAAAATATATTTAGGCTGTATCAGATACAGAACACATCGCTAAGCGTTAGCGCATATGGTACATCCGTCCTTCAAAACGAGAGAGATGGAGAAAAATTTATTGCCATATCTATCTCTCTCGCACTCACGCGTTTCAAAAAACGCTCTAGAAAAGAGACAAAAATACCATCTTTTCGATCGAATTTCTGAAGAAATGCAGCGATCGAGTTGGAAACAAAAGATTTGATTCAACCAATCGGCTCTCACCAGCCGATGGTCGGTTGAAGATCGTATGAATTTTTTGTTTGAAGACCCACACATACGTAAAAAGGTTCGTAACCCTTTACGCATTTACGCACACAAACGTAAATTATGCATCACGCTGCAGCAGCAGCGACATCAGCGTGTTTAACACGACGTACCTAGGGTGTACGAATCTATTCACGATCACAATCATTTCGTGTAAAATTGTGATCGAGTTTAATGTGCGTTTCCGCAATTGACCGTGTTTTGCTCAAGTAATTTGCAATTTTGGCGATTGATAACCAAATTTTTCGTAATTAATTACGTGATTTGTGAATTTCATTCCCCCCGGAGTGTAGTGGTGTAGTTTCCGAAAGGTGCAGCCACTTAATCACAAGAAAACCGTAAGTACACTTACGAAAATTTTCTATCTTTAGTATATCGTCTAAAGTGCCTCCATATTTTAAATATGCATTCGTAACCCATTGTTACGAGCCTAAATTATAGGTACTCGGACTCAAAATAAATAATGCCTATTGTTCTGTTACCTAAAATTTGTAACCTCAGTGCTCAGTCCGAAAAATCGAAAACAGCCAAGATCGCATATCGATCTTAGCTGCAAGTATTCCAATAAACATATACGTAATTTAATTACGAATTCAATTCGGTTTGTAACCCCATGTTTGCGCTGAAATAAATTCTTGGCTGCATAAAGAACATGGAAACCGAACTGAATTCGAATATCTTTATTCGTTTTTAATAATTTGGAAACTGATGTTTTCGCCCACGGGTCATGCCCGATTTTTCGTTTTTTGCAAAAACTTAGGAAAAATTTTCGAAAACATTTTTTCGCAAAATCGAAAATGATGTTTTCACCCACGGGTCATGCCCGATTTTTCATTTTTGCAAAAACTTAGGAAAAATTTTCGAAAAGATTTTTTCACAAAATCGAAAATGATATTTTCGCCCACGGGTCATGCCCGATTTTTCGTTTTTCATCAAAAACTTAGAAAAATTTTCGAAAACATTTTTTCACAAAATCGAAAATGATGTTTTCGCCCACGGGTCATGCCCGATTTTTCGTTTTTTGCAAAAACTTAGGAAAAGTTTTCGAAAACATTTTTTCGCAAAATCGAAAATGATGCTTTCGCCCACGGGTCATGCCCGATTTTTTGTTTTTTATAAAAACTTAGAAAAAATCAAAAAAACAAAGAACGATTTCTTAAAATCGATAAATCATGACCCTCTCAATTTTAACTGTTTCTGTTCTTAGAACATGAGTATCCAAGAGAAAAACACGTCGTGTGGCGACGATATTGATGTCCTCCTCGACCCAGAATCGCTACTGATGGAAGAGGAGGAACAAACCGAAGCATCAACGCTGCGTGACCAAGATGCGACCCCAGCGCCACAACCGCGCTGGGTAGACGAGATCGAAGTTGATGAGCTGCGAAGAGCGGCGGCTATACTGCCGGGCACACAGCTATCACCAGGTCAACCATCGAACACACCTGTACGAATGGACGTACAGCCGATCAGCCGAGCGTCCACTCACGGCACGAGCGACGTCACCGACAGTGACGATGAGCGCGAACAATTCGTCACAGTACTCGAGGATGCTGAAGAGTACGCGAAATCGCTTGAGAGAAAACTCGAGCAACCACACGTACCGCAGTACGAAATAAACGCACTGTCTAACGAAGACAGTGCGATCGAGGCTACAATAAAAGACCTCGACTACGTACCGCGTGGCCTCGCAAGAGAAACCTTGCGCAGGGCCAGGCAAGTCAAGCGAAAGCTGCTGGTTCTGCAGTCGACCATAAAATCAAATGTGCAGCAGCAACAATCGCACCATCAGTCACCATTCGTACCGGAGGTACGTGAAGACGCTACGGAGAAGCGTCGCTGGGAGGAAAGGGAACGCTGGGACGCTAGGGCCTTAGAACTAGCGAGGGAGCTTGGGGACGCTCTGCGCAAGGAGGCCAACGCCCGTAAGGTGCTGACCTCCTCGCAGAAAAAAGTCCGCGAGCTCTCCGCTAAGGTACATGAGGACCTTGGCGTCCAGGCAGCGGAGTTTATACATCAATACCTCCCAGACACCACCAAAGCTACCGAACGCGAACGTTCGTCACCGCCACCATCACCAGCGGCTGCAGTGCAACGGACCCCAGCAAGGGGAGAACGGGGCCAGCCGGGAATGGTGACAGGTAATGAAAATTCAAATTCATTAGACAATATAACGTTTCCTGAATTAAATGAGGGTGAACCTAGCCCTAAAAGGCAATGTTCCCACCAACCCTCTTTATCTCAAATTAATTCTCAATCACTCGACACGTCGTGTTGCGAGCTATCGCAAAACTCGATAGAAAACGTAACACCCCTAGCAGCAACGATGGACTCAAACTCCATCGAAAAACCACCATCCGAAAATTATATTTCGAAATGTTGGGAACATGATCCAAAAGATCAAGTTGATGCCGGGTTTGCAAATCTCAAACCACCTAAATTTTATTTAGAAAAGTGGGATGGCGATATCCTAGGCTATCCTGGGTTTATTAACGGATTTAACAATTACGTTAACAAACGAAAAGATATCGCTATTCCACAAAAGACCAACCTACTGCAAGGGGCCCTACCGAAATTTTTGGTAGAGAAAATAAGTCATTTTTCCCCTGACAACGTTGGCTACATCCAACGCCTAAAATTCCTAGATAGTAGGTATGGGGACGAATCCAAGATTCGAGCGGAAATGTGGCTAAAAATAACCGCATATACAGCAACCACTAACGATACAACGTCAATCTTAGACACGTTAGACACCCTCACCATTATGGTAGATAGGTATCGCTTACTTGCAAAAGTAATCGATGAGGAACAACTATTCAATATAGTAATTAAAAAATTTCCTCCCCGATCATACCAAAATACTTTAAAAAGTAACGAACACAATGTTAAACATTTGTTCGAAGCGGTTCGATCGTTCATTAAAATTAGGGAATTATCGGAGCCTATCTGTACCTCTGTACCAAAAAAGGTCGATAAACCTAATCAAACCCCACAAAATGAAAATTCCTCTCAACCTAAAGGCAGGAGAAATTTTGCAATAATTTCTTCAGAAAAGAAAACGAACGAAAGAGGAGAGAATAAATCCAATCCTCGAAAGCAACCAGCACCACGTTCGAATCACAAAAAGTATAGGGATACTAATGAATCTCTATCTACTACAGATGCAGAGGGGATCCTATGGGTCCAGCTCCCATCCGGCCAACGCATACTGGCATCAATGGTGCGTACGCCGCTTACTCCAAATACGCCCTGCATTTTTTGCAATGGTGACCATCACAGTCACCTGTGCAGAAAAAAGAGTACTTTGGAGTCCCGGCGCGCACACTATGAGCGATACCGGCTATGTCATCGATGTGCAACATCGCATACCAGTACCAGGTACTGCAAGGCACTACCACCCGCGAACTGCAAATGGTTCCAGTGCGGAAGTAGCGAACACCACTCGAATCTCTGCCCTGTGATCGAATATCCGATCACAGAGGGCAGAGTGGCGGCCTGGATCAAGCACTTAAAGGACTGCAAGCAATACTTGCCACCAGGTAACCTGTTTGATAAACAGCAACAATAATTACCTGTACCCGATCCTAAACAAACTGTACAATTACAGACGACTGCAGTTTCCGCAGAAGAAACCGATAGTCTCGTTGCCCAGCAATGCCAAGAGGATGAGAACCTGAGTTCCGTGTCCGCTGTTCCAGTGTTAAGTGAGTGCCTATCATTTTTTACTACTAAAGATAATGACGCTCATTTCTTAACGTTTTCATCGTACATTCTCGCTCCAAATGCCAAAAAACCAGTGAAAATTAACGGCTTTTTTGATTGCGGAAGCAAACATAGCTATATGTTTTACACATATGCCTATAAACACCTCAGAGAAAATTTTTCTGAGTTCGCAGAAACAATCAAATTTCAAGGCCTAGCTGGACAAATGTCAAAACAAATTCGCACACAAATTGTAAAATTTGAATTATTCAAACGTGATGGAACTAAAGTTCAAATGGAAGCCAATACGGTTCCACACATCGCAAATAACCTATCCAAATTTGATTTTGACGAATTCAAAAACCGTTACCCACGATATTCCAATATAGACTTTTCTGGCTTGGACCGAGAATCTACGATACATTTATTAGTTGGTAACAATTATATGTGGTCGTTTATAAAGCACATTACGCAGTTATCACCAACCTTGACATTAATCGAAACAGACTTCGGAAAAATGTTAGGAGGTTTCTTAGGAAAACCAACCGAATGTGACGCATTCGAACCATCATTTTTCACATTACCTGAAAGTATCGAAAATTTTTGGAAATTGGATACCCTTGGTATCGAAACCAAAAATCTCGTCGAGGACGATGCCGAAACTGAAGCATTGCACTTATTTTATAAAAATATAAAATTAGTGAACAACCGATACCAAATCAGGTGGCTATACAAATATAGCCCACCACCATTAGTCAACAATAGACAGTTAGCATTCAAACGATTAAAAAGGCAATTGCCCAAATTGCAGAAAAATCCAGAATTTTTCGTAAGATACGATCAGTATTTTACCTCACTAATCGACTTAGAAATGATCGAACCTATCGAAAACGATAGACCCGCGGAAGTAGTACACTACTTACTTACCACATAAGGGTATTTACGATCCAACAAAAAGCACCCCACTTCGAGTAGTCTTTGATGGATCGGCTAAAACAAAAAAGTCTAACTTGTCATTAAATGACTGCATGCACAAAGGGAAAGTACTATTAGCTGATCTAATAGCAATGCTTGTAAGCTTTCGTAAGAATCCTTACGCAATAATCGCTGATATTAAAAAAGCGTTTCATCAAATCGGATTGCACCCAGATGACAGAGATGTCACGCGGTTCCTATGGATTAAAAATCCTAACAATCCGTTAACCAATAGCAACTTGGTAACATTTCGATTTTGTCGGGTTCCCTTTGGAATCATAACGGCACCATTCTTACTCGCAGCATTGCTATTACATCACTTCCGATTGGTCGATATGGAGTTCCATGACAAGTTCTTAGAACGATTTTACGTTGACAATTTAATTGTTTCCGTACCAACGTACGAAGAAGCTATCGATTTATACATGAAATCGAATAAATTATTCAATGATATCTCGATGGAACTCGCCCAATGGGGCACCAATTGTAAACAGCTAAGAGAAAACTTTGACCCAAAGCACGCATTGAGCAACCCAATTATAAAAGTGCTTGGCCTATATTGGGATATGGACCATGATGTACTTTACATGCCCAAACCAAAACCGTTTACGTCTCCATGGATGAAACGCATATTCCTTAGGGTACTATCATCATTTTATGACCCTTTAGGTTGGTTTGCACCAGCATTCGTTCCGTCGAGAACGTTCATGAAAGTACTCTGGTCCAAGGGATTGAAATGGGATGAGAAAATCCCAGATGATCTCGAACCAACGGCCACTGAGATAATTACTGATCTCAGCAATAGCCTAAACTATTGTATACCTATACAATTCTACCTAGGCTCTTATAATCCGAATACCTACCAACTACACGTATTCGTAGATGCATCACAAGTAGCGTACTCAATGGCAATATATATCAGATTTAGCAATACTAAATCGAATTGTCATGAAGTACGATTTGTAACAGGAAAATCACGCGTAACACCTATGCGACCGATAACAATTCCAAAACTCGAATTGATTGCAGCACTTATAGGTGCACGTGGACTACGTTCCCTACGTAAACCGCTTGGTTTACAGAACGCACCAACATTCCTGTAGTCTGATAGCAAATGTGTTCTCACATGGCTATTAGAAAGAAAAGTCATCCACAATTCGTAAAAAATAGAGTCGACGAAATAAAAGGTATAAAACCTGTCGAATATAGATATGTCCCATCAACGGACAATCCAGCCGATATTGGCTCACGTGGTTCCTCTATCCACGAACTATCCGAATCACTTTGGTGGTCCGCTCCAACTTGGCTATCCCAAGATGAAAAATCTTGGCCAAAAACCGATTTGAATATAATCGAAAATCTACCAGATGAACCGACCAAAATAGATACGCCTGTATTTCATACAATGAAAGAAGTTTTATCTTCAACTTCTAAACAATCCGCATCCATAACACTTGATGACGAATCAATTTTTGACAAACGTCATCCTGCCAAATACTTAAGGCAGATGAAATCCGTAAAAAGATTCATCCCACACTTCTTCATTGGTCCAAATACAGATCAATGTGAAGTGACACTTCCAGAACCTGAAGTTCTGTCCCAGCAGTGGATAGCTGATCCACCGAACCAAACTCAGCCACTTGATTTGACAACTACCAAATCATGCTATATTCCGAAAGATGAAATACCTTTTGAAAGTTTCATACATCTACCGTTGAACACTCCATTCAACATAGATATAACGAAATATAATACTTTATCGAAACCCGTACGCACACTTCTACAATGTTTAGAAGCCGTACGACGATTTAGTAAACAACGAATAAGGAGGAAAAGATTAATTTCACATTATGCATCGTTAGATTTCACATTTCATTTTGCTCTACTCTGTTTCATCAGAGCTGACCAAAAGAAATACTTCGCAAAACTACTCGAAGTATTAGAAAAACGAAATCACCCTCCGTACATCCTGTACGAAAAATTTCATATCCTGATTGATCCATCTGGGATATTACGTACTGTAAATTATCTACCCGATATTGAGTACGCAAGAGACATGCTATCACCAATACTGATGCATCCTAAGTCTCACTTAACAAAATTAATTCTGATGCATACGCATCTGAAAAACGTACACTCTGGTACGAAATTTACCATAGCGGACTTTAGAAGACACTATTTTGTGCCAAAATCACTAAAAGTGTTACCTCAAATTCTAAAAAAGTCATGCACGCTATGCAAAAAAGCTGAAACAAGACCGTTTAAACAACCATCTTTTTCAGCCTTACCAGACTTTCGTCTGGTACCTTTCGTAAATCCATTCACCTATACAGGTGTGGACATATTTGGCCCATTCATGGTATTTGACAAATACCTGCCAAAAACGAAAGCACAGTTGGCAACTCCAACTACAACACCCATTAAAAATTGGGTGTTGATCTTTACGTGCCTGTCCACGAGAGCAGTACACCTACTCTCAGTGTCAAATTTGACAACCGAGGACATCTGGACAGCGTTCTTAACGTTTTTCGCAGATAAAGGCACGCCAAAAGTTATCCTATCCGATAACGCAGCGCAATTCCACTTAATTGCGACGTACTTACCCGAGTACTGGAAAACGTTCTCTGAAGAACGAAAAATAAACCATAGCTTAGATGAAAGGGGCATTAAATGGCACTTCATCCCAGCTAAAGCACCATGGTATGGTGGAGTTTATGAAAGACTGATCGGCATTATAAAACAAGTGTTCTATAAAGTCCACGGTCACCGGTCAATCTACAAACATACCTTTCAAGCAAGCTTGAAAGATATACAAACAATGATCAACCGAAGGCCACTATGCCCATCTCCGGATGAGCTAGACCAGTTGACATTGACACCCGCACATTTCCTGCGGGCAAACTTAGGTTACCTAAGTAACCCGATTAATGAATCGATTAAAGACCCAACTCCCACAGCAAAACAGCTTATGGAGACTTGGAAGCTCGACCAAGATTACCTAACAAACCTTTGGCTAACTTGGAAGAGACAATATCTCTTATATCTAAGAGATAGACCACCAACTGCGCTATCCAATCCAGGTCGCACGGTACCATTTGTACCGAAAGTAAACGATATAGTACACGTTTTGGACTACACATCCAAACCTGGCATTTACAAACTTGCTAAAATCATTGATTTAGAGAAATCTCGTGATGGACAAGTGCGTCACGCAAAAATAGAATTCTCAAGCAAGCAAATATCTACAAGACCTCTCAAGTTCTTGGCTCCATTGGAGTTAGATGACAGAGACGTAGATAAAATCGATACGTAGTATCGTACCTCTGGTAGATCTCTCCTGATTATGACAAAAATAGACTGGACTGACAAGCCAATTTACTGACTTTGGGGTACGCCATAATTGGACATTATGCTCCTAAAAACGGCATAACTACGATTTTTTGGCACCCACTATTACTGTCATGTGCTTTATAATCAGCTTCGGGTAATAGGTGGCAGAGTGCACTACTTTAAGCATCGTCGATGCCTATACAATACGCTAATTCCCAACTATTCCCTTTTACAGAATCTGTGATCTACGGCCAATAACTCGTCTCATCCTCTCAGATGCAGCGTCCGGCGATCGAAAAGAACTTTCGTTGAAAGTATCTTTTTCACTTGTCACCGTTACGGGATCGTAACGCCAGAAAAACAAGAAATTTGTTCCCATTTCTTATAATTTCTGTACATATCTATTTTACATGTTCCTATATTATAAGTGTTATGTTTGTTGTTTTTTTATAATAAAATAACATCTTATGTATAAACATGTTCGTCTAATCTTTTTAGATTTCAGGAGAATCTTCGGAGGTGGCCACCGATGGCCACCCAGGAACACCGCCCCCAGTGTCATGGCTGTAGCCACGAGTCCTGTGCGCACTGGCGATGCGCAGAGGACTCGACATGACTGGAGAGACTGGGTTGAGGCGACGCCAACCAGTTGTCTAGCAGCGAGGCGAGAGCTAAGGTGTGTGACAACAAGATATTTTATTCGTCCTTGTGACGTTAAACCAACATAGTAAACTCCTCCACTACAATTGTTACCGTTTAGTTCCATCACTCCCATCGTAAGAAAGTATGTACCTACTTATATCGTAGATACCGAATTAGGGGTAAAAATTTTGGAGTAGGTATCTACTCGAATGAATCCGTTAGATGTCTCGTCATCAGACCGGTTGTATACGATTTTAAGAACTTGCGTTTTAAACAGAATGTTAAACAGTTTTTTCTTTCTTTCTTCGAACTCACAGGTGGTCAAAATACCAAAATGTAGAGGAAAACACGATTCAATGGGTATCCGATAATTAGCATTCCATCCGAACTAACATTGCAATATTTTCAAATCGCAGCATGTCATCAACGAAAATATGTCAGCAGATGCTAAAGTTTTTTGATGAGAAAATTTAATGCTTATTTTCAAAATTATTTAACTTACGCGAATCAGTCAAAAAAAAACGAAAAAATAAAAAAAATTTGGCGGAATATTTGTGCTTTTTGCCGAACAAAGATTCCAAGTGTCCTAATGAAATTACTGTCGTTTAAAAGATAGCCTTGGACCGGTTGCGACATTGTACGTCATTGTGGAAGTGTCAGATGTAAGAAATAGGGCCCTGCAATAAAAAATATTCGTTCTGAGACAAGAAATTAGAATATAACAGAAAAAATTAAAGTCCCAAAGAAGATATTATAACTAAGGTTTTGAGGTAATAAATTGGGACCTGAAAGCGAGAAGTAGAAACCGGATAAGAAATCATCTGACTTCATTAACGAAAAAGGAAGACAAAAGCGAGAAAGGGACGTAGAAGCAAGAAATAAAGGAACTACGAGCCAGCAAGTATTTTTCGAATCAGTCAACAATTACTGAGCGTAAAAGGCTGGAAAGGTAAAGGACCTGGACTAATGTATTTCCCCCGTGAAAATCATAGGGTAGAAGGACAAATGACAATACATGGAAACAGCAGAGTTAAGTTACGCAGTACACATAGTCAAATGGTGAGAACTTATTAGTGAGTTTCAAATGGAATTAATAACTACAAAAGGTTTTATGGCTGAAATATTTCGGGAGTGACCATCTTAATGAAAGATAAAAATGAGCCACCCTCTCCACGCTTATGAAAACCTGCTACGTACTACTATTTTTAGTTTTTTTCAGTTTTTAGAAAAAAAATACTATTCATAAAATTTTGGAAAAATGAGTTCTATAGGTACATTGTTTTTATGACTATCAAAGAGGCTTAGATGAATGGTAGTAAAGATGAACATTTTTCCAAAATCATAAAAATAATTGCATTATTTTCTTATTCGGGAGCACAATATTTTTTTGATGGCTTATTTCCATTATTTGGGACACCGCATGTATGTATAAGCATGAAATATGACGTATTGACTGCATGCTAACAGAAGATGTTATACTTAGTACGTTAATAAAATTTCTTTTAGAATTTTTACGTCAATATTCTTTTTAATGTAGGTTATTATGATGTTGAATAAGAAAAATACCTTTCTTTACCACCCTGTACTTCAACCTCATGAAAACAACGTATGATCTCTGTTTATTCAAAATTTAATGAATTTTATTTCTATGATTGCAAAAGTATTTCATTGTAAATCGCTTTGTTACCGAAGAAAACTTAAAAAATTGAAAATAGTGACATGTTGCAGAATCCCTGGTAGAAGTACACGCTATAGAGGTGGAGAATTTTTGTCTTTTATTAAGGAGTCGAGTCCAATATAATTATTATGGCTCTAAAATATTTTTAACTTACTATTAATTCCATTCCAACCGCATTTTAAACCTCATTTTACTGCGCTATGGTGAAATACACTGATTTTTTCGGTTATAGAATACCGAATAGATAGCTCTGTCTTAGGAAGGTGCACATATTCTCAGTGGTCTTTTCTGAGCCCCCAACACAAAATCATTGAAATTTATACTGAAACACACTATTATTAGATGTCAAGCATTTTTTTCTTGGTTAAAAAGATAGTCCAGATCCTCACGACCTATAAGAAAAACTCAGAGCTTATGAAATATGGTAAAACTTTAAAAGGGCATATTCCCAGCAAAGCTAAACTTGTTTCGATAAATTGCTCTTTATCAGTAATTAACATTATTTTTTAGTAAATCTGATGAAATCAAAGGATATAATGAAAATGAGTTACGTATTGGTTCATTGGCATTTAGAAGATTTTCCAAAACATGGTAATTTTCTGCAAATGCAACAAATCTCAACGGTGCGGTTCGTCAAAAAGATGGCTAATCTAAACGAAAGGAGGCTACATAACTAGCATTATTATTTTAAAGGATTCGACTAAGTTATTTAACATCAAAGAATAATGGAGAATAAGTGACAACCGTCCGCTAATTATATGAGTAAGTATAGATATAAGAAAATATGCGTCAATAAATTTTCAATATGTATAGAGGAAGAAAGAGAGGGAATAATAATAGTCGAATGCAACATCAATCGGAACATTTCATAAAAGTTTGTGAATGAGCGAAAATTCACGTTCAATATCTAATTACCTATACTTACATCCATAAATTAATACGAGCTTATAAACCCAACAGATGAGGGCTATGCCGAAAATCCGTTCCTTCTAACAATGTATTAAACTGGGTTCATGCCAAACGAGCGAGAAAATGTAAGGAAAGAAGAAAAGCAAGGCATTATTCTGTAGGCTTACTCATTAAGTGTAAATGTGTACCCATGGAATGAAGTGCAACAATGTCATTTACACCAGACGAGTTAATTTCGAACTAATGGCGAGTTAAAAATTTCACAAGTGCATGTTTATTCTGTATGTATTATAAAATTTGTCAATTGGGTAAATAGGTACTCACTTTCAAATACGAAGGCATGTTTTACGAGTATGTATAAATTTTTTGAATAGACTACTCTATCACGATTCACATTGAATAAACGAGCATTTGAAAAGCGTTTTAAAGCACTAGATATAAAAATACTTCCGATTTGTTTGCCTCTTTCCGTGTGTTTTAGCTCAATTTATAAGTAGAAACTCGATTAGATATACAAGGTCATAAGTATAGTCTACACGTCTATATTAATGCGGAAGGGTAATCCTACACGACTACTGTATGTACATTAATGTAATATCAATAGGCCCGTAACCAAAGGAGGATCAGGGGATAACGTTCTCCTGGTGACGGATTTTGGCCCCTCCAGCAAAAAACTCAAAAATTAGATATATTTCGTCTTCCAGGTTCCAGCATACCCGTTTTTTTAAACTTCTCGCTTTTGTGACTATTCAATATGGAAATTTTTTTGTGGCAACTGGCAACATTGATTGTTCGATTCAATATATTTTTATCAATCTGATTTGGTATTCGAGATCTTATTAACGTGAAATGAAAATGTGGTTGTCAATTATTTTAAGGTTTTTTGGTTGATATTGTTCTCCTCTTCTCCCACCGACTATATTTATACATTATATTAAATTACATAATCATAATTGGATATAGTATAATACCTAGATAATACGCAGGCTTGACGAGAGAGGGAAGAGGGATTTTCCTGGGTTTGAACTTATTAGATGCTCAGAATTTAAAAAAAAAAGAAGAAAATTAAGTAGATTTTCTTGGAAAATTCACTGAAAAACCACCAAAAAAGTTTTTCGCCTGCTACGCCCGCAAAATTGGCTTCTCCAGTATTATTGAACTTCTCCCACAGATAAATTCTAGGCATTGCATTGAACATAGATGTGATTTTCAACTTCTTGGAGGACTTATAAATTTTTCTCCTCGGGCCAGAATTTCCTCTATCCGACCATATCGTAATATAACATATCTGAGAAAAAAATCTTGCCCTCCCTAATGTGGTGTTTACCCATTCTGGAATTTCATTCTGGTTACGGGCCTGAATATCAAATACCTGTAGGTACTAACTCATAAAAAAAAATTAATCGTAGCTTAACGCTGCAATGAGTTTCTTATCAACGCTATACATAGGCTACAACAAAATAAAATTTTAATTATTTTAATGCACGTGTTGAGAGTCAACCGATTAAACAATAATTAAATGCATTTTAGCCTATAGATTACTAGCTTAGCGTATAAAAAAAAGTCTTTATTTTTTTGGCTACTTTAATCTTCTCTCTCGTACTAACAGGAACAGCTTTTCTGACCTGCGTAAGAACATTTACGTCCTGTTATAGGAACCTGTCAATTGTTTTATGCGATTTACGATGACTGAACGAGAAAAAAGTTATAATAAATAAATATGTAGGTAGGTGCAGGTCGTGGGTTTGTCGTAGTAAAAATTATTATAAGCTACATTTCACTGAAATCTGTAATTACACGTGAGCTCTCGATAAGGTTACACACAGACGATAAGCAAAACATCTGGGTTCTGCATTGTTCGTACGGTGTATACTTGAACACTCAATTAGGCTGGCTATAAATAACGCAATATACCTATATGTATATAGTGGTGGGAAGTAATGAAATGGATTTTTTTTTTCTTTTTCTTTTCAAGACATGTACATCATTTTGATCGTAATCTGCGGTTGTTTGGATAAGTATGATCATTCAGTTGAAATGGAAAATTACACTGCTTCTTTTTACATTATTTTCGATACCTATTTTATGTTTAAAATAGTTTTTTAATGAAAAAATTGTAACTCATAGTCACAATCGTATGGAACAAGGACTTTTTATTCAGAAAAATTTCTAACTTTAACAACAATCAAAATTATAAGTAAGTAGATACCAGTATGTATAGCATATTCACAGAAAGAGAAAAAAGAGTAATTTATTAGCCTTCAATAATTAAATTCTTCAAATTTTTCCTTTTAATTTTTTAGAAACGGGTGATGATCCCTTTTATTCCTGCCTCCTTGTTACCCGCTCATATCATTACAAAACGATTAACAAATGGAACAGTGATTTGAAATCGAGTACGCAATTTTTATAGTCCACATAATTATGTTCAGAACTTTGACTATATTTATAGTTTTGGACCAGTAGAGCTCCATAAGACCAATGTACTTTTTAATGTCAACATATGCCGGCGAAAAAATTGGTAACCCTAGCTTACCTTCTGCGTATTTTCAACGTTTTGCTTGAGTTCACCAATTTAGAATATATCTGATAAAGACATCCCTTAAATTCACAAGGATAGCGTGCACAAACACGAAGAAAATTACGTCAATTTTGCGCCGGCATGTCTAACCAGAAATCATCTTTCTTTACTGCTTCAGTACTATATTATAG